>QKYT01000494.1:50109-85004 GCA_003550305.1 Glomus cerebriforme | reverse complement strand
TAAAAGTATTTTTTTATATATCAGATATTGCTTATTACTTATTAAAGCTTAATAAAGTACAAATAAATCAGTCTTTCATCTTTTTAAAAATTGTATTGTAGTATTGTATTGTAGTGTTAAATGTTAAAAAAAACAATAAAGTTTTTTTCGTGAATGATAAATTTTTCTAAGATACATAGCATTTACCGAAATTTTTAATTTGGCCAATAATAGTTTAATAATTCAGGCCAAAATTAACAAGTCACGTGGGGGGTGAAAAAAGTGTTGGTGATACTGGGGTAGATCTAAAGCGGCGCAAGATCACGTGATCATAGTGCATATCTGTAACACCCGCGTCACACCTTCATTTTCCATTTTACCTAAGTATTCTAGGGACAAAATTTTTTCGATAGGTGAAATCCTATTTATCATCTGTTGTTTGTCACATGCATAATTTCTTAATGGCATAAAAATTTTACGAAAATCACGTGATTCTGCTCCGCTTTAGACGTACCCCTAATTTATGCTTCTTTCAACATAAAAAATAATTGCAACACACTCTTTACTTGTTGATGGATATTCCATCGGAATTAATGAGTGAATAATTTTTATGTTTTGTTAAATATACTTCATCCTCTTCAGATTCATAACATGGCTATAAGTAAAGTATTTAATACTAGTTTACTTTATAACTCTTCATATATTTACCTCCATTAAAATCCACTTCATAAATAATATCTTTCTTATTAACAAAATTATTCATAATTTTAATAAATGATATTTTGATGCATGAGATTTTTTCTCTTATGACAAAAGTAGGTCAGAAATATAAATTTTGTTAAACAGCGTGAGAAAGTTTTTTTAACTTGCAAGTAAAAGAACAAATGAAAAAAAGATTAAACATGAGTCATAAAAAAAAGAGGTTCTATCAATAACATAATTGATTGAGTTTAATTTGATTGACCTGATCGACCTTTTAGACCTAATACTGTAAACAATTTATTGGTGGAATAATTTGAGCGGAGTGTACTGAAACAATTTTGTAATTAGCTTTATTTATTTTGAAAATAATGATATGGTTTCTGAATATATTTAAAATGAATTACTTTTGCTTTTAACCCTTGCAGGGGGATTCATTTGCACTATTACACTTACGCAACACATGATATTTCCAAAATTTTTATCATATCTGGTTGTAAGTTGTGACAAGGAAATTTTAGATCAATTTTTATGTGACCATCGATTAATTTGACTATGTAAAGTAGTTATTCATGATTTCTGCTGGTTATGGATCAATTTTCATCTGAATTTCGATAATCACTTCGTCTCATGATCAGGTATCCCATAATTGTGTAACGTTATTCATCTTAAAAAATGTAACGGATCACGTGGGATGAAAATTTACCATAAATTTGGTAGATCGGATAAATTACCATTAAAAATGTAAAAAAAAATGTACGCGTCGGTTTTGATAAATTGTAAATTTGAAATTTTGTAACACTCCTACTAGGTAAAGTTGTTCATCATAATGTATTATCATTTTACTTTATTACGCAAAATTCTATAAATAATATTAAAATGATATAATAATAAACAGAATATCTATGAACGAATCAGAAAAAGAATTAGTGCAATATCTAAAGCTGAATTATGGGCTTATTTATAAGAATAGAAACTTTATTCCTTCCAAACCAATTGTCAGTGAGGGGCAATTGAAATTAGAAAAGTATACTGATCAGATATGGATATATGAGCCAATTCAAGATAATTCGTCAAACTCTGTTGCGTGGGATTCATTTATAAATAAATTTGCAATTAAGGATGATGATAATTCTTTAAAGTTTGAAAAAAACCAGGACCAAATACCTCTACTTGCAGTAACAGATATCAAACTTATTATACCAGTTCTTAAAATTACTTATTCCGGAAATTATATCGAACCGCCTACAGCTATAGAAAATAATCAAGAATTTCTTTCAAGGGAAGTATTAGTTGGAGGATTTTTGATCATTAGAAACGTTTTAAAGGATTATTTAGAATTTGATCGGTTAAAGGCGCATATAGCATGGGCCATTTATGAAGCTTGTTGGGAAAGCAAGAATTTATTAAAATCAGCAATTGTGCGTTCAAAATTGAAAAATGTTGAAGATTTAAATGGTAATCCTATCCACGACATGGAGACTTTGGTATGTCATATATTTGAATATTTTTTTGTATTAAGTCATTTACGTGTCATAAATAGCAAACATATCTAAGCTATATTTTCTAGTCCAACTACCTGAATCAAATATACAAATTTGAAACTGCTGCTGTTATTTCATATGAAAAGGTAGTTCCTGTTGAAAAAAAGAATAATAACTCATTTGATGCTCGTTTAATCCCAGGAATTACGAATTATCACCAAGCAATTACTATAAAAGATTGGGTTAAAGATAATATACATTTGAATTTGCCATTTTGGATTAAAGAATATCAATTTAATCACGCCATGGTGGTAACCTCTCATGGTCTAGTACCTGGAACAAAGCCAGCCTTAGAATTTTTATCAGTACCATCAATTAAATGGGAAAGAAAAAATGGACTGAAAATTTCTATTTTACAAAAAGAATTATTATATTCCAAAATTTATCTCGACGAAATTGATATAGAAAGTATTCAATTTTTGACACCTTTTGACATCACATCAACAAATGTTATTCAATGTAATGTTTTTCATGGAGAAGTTGTTATTACCATCTGGGAAAAACAAATAAGCAAACCATCTCAACAATTGGTAAAAGATATAAAGGATGCTTTGAATGACACAAATCCATACAAATCATTGACAAATGTCTTCTCGGAATATGGTCATGTGATTTGTACAGAGATCACTTTGGGAGGAAGATTAAGTGCTTCATCAGTCAATGATCAAGCTCAAGGGAAATTTTGTCAATGTTTAAAATATGTAGAATGGACGGAGTTGAAAATTATTAAAGATCTGCTAAAAGAATTTAACATGGACGATCAAAACTTTATCACATATGACAATTCTGATAAAAATCTAGATGAGATAAATACTTGGTTAAAAGATATTTCCAAGAACCCGAATTTATGGTCTTTGGCAAATCAACCAAAATTAATCTCATTATATGAAATTCTTGACGATGAAGTCAAGAGACAAATTCAAAATTTATTAGAAAATAAACAAATTTTAATGACGGGGATTACTAAACTTAGCAGCAAAACACAACGTTACTACCGAGTTAATTTTAATAATTACCTTCTAACAAATAATGATTATCAAATTATAGGATCGGTTATTATGAATAACGAAAGATTAGAAATTTTAAATGTAAAATTCCAGATGAAGAGTATTTCTGGATTCTCAATAATTATTGAGGAATATAAAAAATTAGACGAAGAAATTAGTGGGTAAATATTTTAATAAAAAAAACAGCATTAATTGTTCAAATTTAATATTTTATTCAATAATATATTCATAGGGATTTAGAAGTTGTTTGGCAAATAATTGGTAAACCAAAATCCATAGGATATTTCAGTAATCATACCAGAAATATTAAAGTATTTGATACAGAATTCGAGATTGAAATTTCGAAAAAAAAAAATTCTTTTCAGATTGATGTAAAGGAGGAATTATTTCCGGATTTTATTATTGCAACTTCTATTCAATATCCTCCCACTAATTATGAATATATGATTCAAGTGGTCGTGAAATCTTGGTATGTTTCAGATAATACTAAAGTAATTAGTTAATTTAAATAGAACCTATGCATAAAAAAGAAATAATTAATATATGAATATTATTTATTAATATTTCTAGGTTCGGAAGAAGAATTGATTTGGATATTATTGGTTACTGGGATGCTGTTGATCCCACAGAAAATTATCCAGATAAAATATCTGTACAATTATACGTAATTAATCCTAATCAAAAAGAAACTGTTGTTACAGATTTTGGTTCTGGGCAGGTCTCGTGGAAGCTTATTGGACACAAACTGGGGCCAGGTAACTCAATTTATAATAACTATTTTATTTAATATCTATAACATTCATTAACAATACAGGATTTATATTTCAAACCAATAGAAAGAGTTGCTTTTTCTAAACAAATGGCAATACAGGATCATCTCAAATCAATAGGAGGAATTGCTGTTTCTAAACAAATTGTACAACTAACGGATTTCGTTGAACGTCCGGGATTAGGTCGTTTAGGTCGTCAAATAAAAGTTAGAGCAAACTTTTTTGAAGTAACGTCCTTACCTAATTCCGATTTCCACCACTATGACATTACGATTACACCGGATGTTCCCCCGACTTTGAATAGAAAAATTTTTAAACACTTTGAAGAATTACATTCGGAAAGTGATCTTGGTAAAATAAAACCTGTATACGATGGTCGTAAAAATCTTTATACTGCTAAACCTTTACCTTTCGGCAAGACTACTACTTTCGACGTAACTCTACCAGAAAGCGACGAAGCCCCAACGGGTAAAAGACCTCCACGTTTTTTTAAAGTTAAAATTAAGAAGGTTGCTAAAATTAATATGGAAGAACTGCACAGATTTCTTGATGGAAAATGCAAAATATCAAATAATATCTTAACAGGTTAATATTTATTATTACAATATAATCGATAAGCGTTTTATATTTTTGCAATTTTTATAATTTTTTTTTTTTTTTTTTGATTTTTTAATGTTAATTAGGTATTATGGCTCTTGACGTATTATTTCGTCATAAACCATCAATGAATTACGCAACTGGCGGAAGATCATTTTTCACTAACCAAGGTTCACGAGCTCTTTTCGGCGGAGTGGAAGTTTGGCAAGGATATTATCAATCTGCTAGGCCTACACCTAGAAAAATGATGATTAATTTCGATTTAAACGCTACCGCTTTTTATGAAAGTGGTAGTTTAGTACAAATGGTTGTAAAGATACTTAATAAACGAACCGTTGATGATCTTAGAAGGATCCAAGACGGAGATCGTCCCAAGCTTGAAAAAGCATTAAAAAATTTAAAGATTTATGTTACCCATCGTGGTGAAAACGCTTCAAAACGTCGATTGAGGATAACTAAATTAACCTCCACCGCAGCTACACACACCAAATTTGAGGTTAATGGTGTACAAAAGGATGTTGCTACATACTTTCAAGAAACATATAATAAATGTCTACAATATCCGTTTCTTCCTTGTGTTGTTGTCCGAAAAGAAACCTGCTTTCCAATGGAAGTTTGTAATATAGTTGAAGTATGTAAGAACAATATAAATAAATATACTCATTTACTTATTAAAAAGTAAAAATACATTAAACAAATCTTTTTTTTTATTAGGGACAACGTTATATGCGCAAGTTAAACGAAAAACAAACGGCGGATATGATCAAATTTACTTGTCAGCCACCAAGTGTCCGCGCTAATAAAATCACACAAGGTTTGCAGATACTTGATTATCGACAAAACGAGTATATGCAACAATTTGGTTTGAAGGTATCGAATGAAATGGCNGTAGTACAAGCAAGAGTATTACCTGCACCAAAGTTACAATACCATCCCACATCCCGCGATGCTTCTTTCGTTCCAAACAATGGATCATGGAATTTGCGTGATAAAAAAGTAGCTACTGGCGCTACACTTGGTTCATGGGCATGTGTCGTTTTTGGAAGTGAAAGAGATTATCCACAGCAAGCTGTGCAAAAATTTCTTAGGGAATTGATTACCACATGTCAAGATACCGGAATGAATATTCCGAACAAGATCCTACCTATCTTACATTCTAATCCTCAAGGGGATATCGAAAAATCTTTAAAACAGGCTTGGGTTAGAGCTGGAAACTTGGCCAAGTCACAACCTCAGCTGATTCTCTGCATTCTTCCTAATACTGGTGTAGCATTGTATGCCGAAATTAAACGTGTGAGCGATACAGTTATTGGCGTCGCTACTCAGTGTATTCAGGGAAAGCATATGTTTGCAGCAAAGAAGCAATATTGTGCTAATGTTTGTCTTAAAATTAATGTTAAACTTGGTGGTATGAATTCATTCATCGATCCAGCCCAAGTACCATTTATTACACAACGTCCAACTATTTTAATGGGCGCAGATGTTACTCATCCGGCTCCTGGCGAACAGAATGCTGGTCGTCCATCTATTGCTGCAGTGTGTGCTTCAATGGATGCAAAAGCATCTCGTTATGCCGCTTCGATCCGTTTTCAAACCGGTAGACTGGAAGTTATCACTGACTTGGCCGAAATGGTTAAAGAACGATTAAAAACCTTTTATCAGACCTGTGGAAGAAAGCCAGAGCGTATTTTATTCTACCGAGATGGTGTTTCAGAAAGTCAATTCAAGAAAGTGCTAGAGGAAGAAATAAAGGCAATAAAAAGTATGCTTTTATTTTTTTAAATTATTTTATAATGAATAATATATTTTTTCAATTTTGCCTAATTTATATTGTTTTATCCAATATTTAGCTGCATGTAAATCACTTGATGAGAAATATAATCCAACTATAACCTTTGTAGTTGTGCAAAAACGTCATCACACTCGTTTCTTCCCGATGGGTGATAGAGAATCAGATAGAACCGGTAACTGTCAACCCGGTACGGTAGTTGAATCAATTATAACACATCCTTTTGAATTCGACTTTTATCTTCAAAGTCACCCTGGTTTACAAGGAACTTCACGTCCGACACATTATCACGTGTTATTTGACCAAAACGGATTCTATGCTGATTCACTTCAAACTTTATCGTACAATTTGTGCTATGTTTTTGCTCGATGCACTCGTGCAGTTTCTCTTGTTCCACCAGTATATTATGCTCATTTAGTTTGTAGTAGAGCTAGATTTCATGCGACTGGCGAAAATTGGAGCGATACAGATTCTACTTCAGAAGGTCCTGGAATTGCAAATTATGCCGTTGTAAAACCGGAATTGCTGAAGGTTATGTATTTTATATAGATTATGTTTGAAAACCTGGAATGCTAAAGGTTATTTATTTTGTGCGAAAATGAGATATAAAAAGCAAAAAGCGAAAATATTTTTTATCCTCTGTAACAACTCTAGGTGTGTTTTTTTACTTTATTCATAAATACTGTACATATAGCTACTGAATATATTCTAAATTTAATAAATTAATTTACAATATAGTGATTAACCATAGTATCACTATTTTATTGACACTACACTTGAGCTGTGCATTGACCTATGTGTGATCCTAACTCTTTTGGTTTAGCAAATATTGGATCTTCTAGTCATAATAATGAAAGTGGTTAAAAAGAATATTTTGAAGAAATTCCGAATCATAATATATATATGTTAATTGAGGACTTAATAGAAAAAAATGACAAATGGACATATCGTAGGCCCAAGCATTTGGTAAATGCTATAACCATAAAAGGGGATGTCTAAAGTCGGGGTTGATCACGTGACTCTTAAAACTTGTGTCACATCCCAGTTTTCCATTTTTCTTACAGAATTTTTTGATCGAACACGGCTTTAGACGACCCCCATAAAAAGTAAATTATATTTTCTTACAGTTCAGATGATATTTTGCATAGCAATAACAGACAGGGAAGATGTCATATAATTTTAAGAGCAAAATTTTTTTATTATGAATACTATAATAAAATTTTTAGTATAGCATATCCTTTAAATATATAATATATATATAAAGTTTAAATTTAATTAAAATTGACGATTTTTAAATTCTAATTCTGGCCAAATTTTTCTTAATTCTGGCNAAATTCATAATGCCGGCCTAAATTTCAATAAATTTGAAAAAATACGTCAATGTAACAACATTATATTTATATAATATAATACTTTAATTTAACAAGCAAAAATAAACTTATTGGNCATCCCTACAATTTCATTAAAAAAAATTCATTACTCAAACTGAGTTATCAAGAAAGATCTTCATTTGAAATTAATGTTTTTTTTATATTAAAAACAAAAGAAAATAAAGTATCAAAAATTTATACCATTACATAAAATGCTAAAAACTTCATGCATTAAATAAAAATTTACAAAATTTAATATACACGTAGTTTCAATCCTTCTGAACAATTTTCACTTAATACATAAAAACAATTGTTATATAACCAATACAGTCATTTCTAAGAATGATACCACAATACCCTAATTGCGAATTAATTGTGATTTGCAGTATTATGGAACATTGCAGATTTTGAAGTCTAAATATCTGCAATTTCGTAATTCGCAATAATTCGTAATTTGCAATTAATCCACAATATTGTAATTAGTCCACAATATCTTAATTAGTCCGCAATATCGTAATTACCGTAATGTGCATAATTCATAAATATATTATACTTTATATATCATAATTTATGTATTATAAGATAATCTCTATGCATAATGTATCACAAAATTATACATTACTATATAAAGAAGTTCTATCATCCTTTGCATATTTTTTTCTCTCTCAAGTCTCCAATCATCATTTGCATATTTTTCTTTTCTCTCAAGTCTCAAATCTCAATAATATCTATGGAAACTAATAAAAGTGGTCATCCCTTATCAGAAGTTTGGAACAATTATATGATAAAAGGTGCTCAAATAACAAGAAGACATTATTCCATGACTTGTAGCTACTATCACACTAATTGAAAACATAGAAAACTACATGTGTAGCATGAATACTTGGCTAATCATTGCAAAAAATATTTCCAAGATGTTTCTACATTTTTTGCAAAAATCATTGAAAAAAAGGGAAAGGAAATACATATGAAGAAGAAAGTACAAGTGATGTACATACTCTTACACTAAATTACCAGATTTTTATCACATGATTTTTTGCAATAGTAATATAATCAGCATTTTTTTCCTATCGTATATATAAATAAAAAAAATATTTTTTTCTTTCATTACTTTTCTAAATTAAAATGCGTGACAATGAGCTTTCAGAAGTTAAATGTAAAAAAATTATTAGGGCATTCCTTAGTGACATTAAACAAACGGTTATTTCAACTCAACTTGATATTCCTACCAATATGGTAAATGATACAATTAAATGGTATAAAGAAACAGGTTCTGCAATACTAAAGAAATATCCTGATCATCTGAAAATGCTTATTCAACATGATACATGAGTTTTACAATATATCATTATTTGTACTGATCGATTTTCTCCCATAGGTGATATAACTAACAAATTAAATTTAAGACTTAAAACAATTTTGCTTGCATCATAATACTGTCAGAAAATACCTTTATAATGAAGATATTAGCAGTTATACTGCACGAAAAAAGCCTCATTTAATCAAAAAACATAAAAAAAATTGATTAAAATGATGCAAAGAAAAAAAAACTGGAATGATGAATGGAAGCAGATTGTATAGTCTGATGAGTCTAGATTTGTTCTCTTTGAATCAGATGGTTAAGTAAGAGTATGGAGAAGATCTGAAAAAGCTTATAATAAAGATTGTATTCAACCTACAGTTAAGTTTGGTGGTAGTTTAATGATATTTTAGGACTATTTTGGTTAGGATGGTGTTGGGCTTTTAATTGTAATGAATGGAAATATGGATTCTGATGCATATATCAACATTCTTGCTAATCACTTTATACCATGAGTTGACAATTACCCAAATTCCATATTTCAACAAGACAGAGCTTTATGTTATACATCATCTTATAATGTTTGGTGGATGACAACTCATAGTATTCTGATTTTAGATTGGATAATGCAAAGTCCTGATCTCAACCTGATTGAGAACCTATGGGATCACTTGGATTGTCAGGTATAAAAAAAGGAAACCTTCGCCTAAATCAAAACAAAAGTTAATAAATATAGTACAGGAGGAGTGATAAAATATTTCTTTTGAAACATTACATGACTTAATTTTAAGTTTACGAATCAGGTTAATGCAGTGATTAAAGCTAAGGCGAACATATTAAATACTAATT
Source organism: Glomus cerebriforme (assembly GCA_003550305.1). Taxonomy (NCBI): domain Eukaryota; kingdom Fungi; phylum Glomeromycota; class Glomeromycetes; order Glomerales; family Glomeraceae; genus Glomus; species Glomus cerebriforme. The sequence continues at coordinate 75,100 of QKYT01000494.1, read as the reverse complement.
CTATCATCTTAAATTTTTTAATTAATAAAGTTTAACACTTAGTGTATTATTTAAAAAATTTTTTTTTTTTGATTGATAAGTACAAAAATTTTTTATTTAATCTTAAAATAATACAAATTTTACATATAAATTTTATATAAAAAAAAATCTGGTAATTTAATATAGGGGTGTGTAGATGAACCACAAAAAAAAAACAAAAATGAAATAATGAACAGTTATCTATCCAAAATTTTTACAAGAATAATGAATTGGAAAAAAGATATTCTGATAAAATAGACTGTTCTGTAACAAAAGCTTTTGGCTTTTGCAATGTGTAATGTTTCCTTTAGTGTGATCAAAAATTTATGGTTTATTGATATGCTCAAAACTTTCAGCCAGGATATAATCCTCTAACTTGGCAAGTTTTAAGTGAAACATTATTGGAAGCTGAATTATCTCGTGTAAATTTATGAGTCTATAATGAATTAAATAAAGAATCTAATTACACAATTAGTAAGATTAGTCAACTGTCTCAATTTTTTCTGCATTAAGAGTTTATGGCATTAACATTTGATTTGTTTACTATTGCATTATATTACAATCAACATTAGATAGTTGGACAGACCCATGCAGCAATAGTATATGGGCATTCATGCTTATTACAAGTCAAAGGAAGGAATATCTTTTGAAACTTGAGAATCTTTCAGATAAAAGGTATACAGCAGAATGTATATCTAATGCTATTGAAAAAGTTATTATTAAAATTGGAATTGATAAATTTACTACCATAATATCTAATAATGGCACCAATGTTGCTGCTGCATGCAGAATTATTTCACAAGCATTCTTAATATAAGATGTATCACACACTGTATTAATTTAATCAGTTTTGACATTATCAAAATTAATCAGGTGAACAAGCTAGTTAGACAAGCGAATATCATTCCAAAATTTTTTAAAAATTCTACCATAGGCATGATATTACTCAAAAATGCCATCAAATTAAAAAATATTTAGGAGAAGGCCTGAAAGTATATATCAAAACTAGATGGACTACAGTATATGAATGCACAAGCTCAATTTGGCATCTTAAAAATGCATTGCAACATGTATTTTTTTAAATTTATCAAATCAATGTGTTTAGGATAATTTAAATAAATTAAATACTAATTTAAAATATTTTTTTTCTCAATTCGTTGATAATCATGAAGACCAAATTTCAAGCGAGTCCGTAAAGTCCATCTTAAAGAAACAGAAATTTTTTGATGATGTCTGTACATTATCAAATATCTTAAAGCTGATTAAAAATGCTATTTTGGCATTAGAAGGAAAAAACACAATATTAGCAGATTGCTTTTTACAACTTCTTAAGATCGTGGCATATTTCAAACAAATGCCAGTTGAAGATTATCAAGAATTAAGGAACTCGTGCATTAGAGTTTTCAACAGAAAGTAATATCCAAAAATTTAGAATTTAAATTTCTATTAAATAATTTTCAAAGGTTAAAAAAAGCTTATTTCAATAGATATGCTGAATTCGATAATAATATTTACTTATTAGCATTTTTCCTTCACTCACCAATATAAAGATAAGATATAAATAATTATTTAATAAAAAATAAGATTAAATATTAAATAAAATTGTATTATTAGTTCTGGAGGTTAATACTAGTAGCCGGCTTCTATAATTTCTCTTAAAAGATCTGGTAAATCTTATAACAAATCATACTAGTTAGAAGACCCAAGTGTCTTGTGAGGAGATTTGGGAGGATTGATCAAAAGTTTTTTCTTATTTGGTGCTAGCACTGGAGTGTGAGGGAGAATCAGAGCATACTAATATCTAAGGAGGTCTTGCTTTCAGTCTTCACTCTGAGGACTCATGCTACGTAAGTGCAACGCATTAGAATTTTTCATTCAGTTGGAGGTTTTACTTCTGTTCTATTTTTCTTTATATATTATTTACCGAACATTGTTCACTGATAAACCTAATAAAGAACATGATACAGCACGTCTTCAAAAAAAAAATTGTATTATTAGGATGTGGGATTCATAATGATCAATTTAATCGCATTCAAAGTTCAGCGCTCAGAATATGGAAGAAGCTTGGGCATAAGAAATCTTCTGGATAAGAGCTTAATGCTCAACTTCACATATATCTTGACAACAGACTTCCGTATAACATATTATACTCACCTGAAAGTGATAAACCTTACCTTTAGTGAAACTCTATTATTGATGATCAATCTTCATTATCTCAACTTACAATGGTAATTTTTTTGATAACATCTTACTCCGCAAGTTGCAAAAAGCTATTTTTGTCTCTATGTTGGCTTATTGAAAAAAAACATATGAATTTAGACGTTAAAACAGTTGAAACTATGGCAAAAATATATCAAACTTATCTAATCCATTTTCAAAAATCGCTTAACTATGATAATTCAATATCAGAGAATGATATTGAACAAATGTTAAATGTTATTTTTAAAGATGGTGATATATTAAATAAAGATAAAAATGAAGGAGTTAGTGAACCTGAATCAAATGAAGAAACAACAAATACTAATAAGATATTGGAAACTGAGCAAGTAATTAATTTAGGACCGTGGATTTTTATTGATAATACTATGTTTCTAACTATAAATCGCAGATTTAATGATAATGAAGATGATAATGATTGGGATCCAGAAACATTAACTAATAATTCTAATAATTAATTTTTGTACCTTTTTCTTTGTAAGTAGTATTATCATCACAACTAGATAGTGATAATAAGAATGTTGATCAATCCACTTTCAATCTATTTTTTTTCAATTAATAATATTAATATAATTAATATAAATAATAATTAATCCAGTTTCAATTCAATTTTAATCCTGTAATTTCTCATATACTGTACGTCATTTAAATTAATTGTTAAGTGTTTGTAAAACTGTATAGTAAAAATTTTTTGTACACAATTAAAAATTTTTTGTAGTTACGTAATTAGAATTATGAAGCAGAAATTTTATGTAATTGAAGATGGTGATGAAGAAACTTTGAAATTTGAGTTTCTTTAATCAATTCAGCAAAGAAGTCAGAGAATTCTTCATAATAATAACAACATTCATGTTAATATTGTGAGAATTGAATTCCAAAAGGTCATCCCAAATTAAAGAGAACAAAGGGTGCTTTAGAGGAATTCAGTAATAAGAATCAATATAGATGCAAAACATAAAACAATTGGGCCATAATAGTAAAACTTGTAAGGAAAAGGGAAAAGAAAATCAAGATGATAGTGAAGAAATATGTTGAATTCTGATTATTTGTCATCTGATAAGGATTAATTAATCTTGTGGTAAAATTATAATATCTTATATCATATGAACGTGAATAGAATGTGAGATGAACATGATCAATCAAGGGAAAATTGAGAGAGAATTATGGGAGAGTCATGGAAGAATTGTGAGGAAATTTTACTAAATTAATAATGAAATTATATTAAATTACTAGTATATATCATGGGCGAAATAAGGAGAGAATGTGATTAAGCATTGAATAAACTTTTTTTAATTCTGATAGTAAATTATTCATCATTTTTTTGAGAAAATTTTTATTTCATGTTATTACATTATTATTAGACATTTCTTATGAAAATTAATTTTCAAATAAATGAAATGATATAATTTAATTTATTTGATCATTTTTTTTTTTTGATATTATCGATTATCTTGTGAGATTTTTTTTAAAATTTTTCTTTTTGAAATATTATTTAAAGAGTCAATTTTCTTAAATTAAATTGTAGTTTTATTCTCCAAGTTTTTTTTCTTCAAAAAAATTTTCTAAAAAAAAACTTCCTAAAAAAAAACTTTTTAAACATTCGCTTATTTTTAAAATCTCAATGGTAACAAATGTAAGTATTAAATAGTAGATAATACAATATTTACAATCAAATTTCTAAAATAATTTAACTTATATTTTTTACTGTAGTGGAATAACAATGAGATGCATATGTTTATTGACTTACGAAAAATAGACAATGAATATTTTCATCATATTGGACATGTTAAACAACCATTTTGGAAAGAGGTTCCAGCAAGATAAATCAGCAATTCAAGTCAAATTTTTTGGTACAGCAATATAACCAAAAATTCAATGACATATTAAAAAATTACCAAGTAAATATCCTATATTATATAACTGTTATTATATGATTATTTCTTGAGTATTAATTAAACTTATTTTTTTATTAGGCGATGCATAATTATATTCATTTAAAACCAGGTGGCAAAAAGACCAGAAATGGTGAAATGTACTATAAAGAATTTAAATTAGAATTCTGGTGGAAGCCAGATAAATACTATCTATCCTCTTTTATTTATTTGAATTTTATAAAGTGTAATCTTAAGTTTTCAAATAATATTTTAGAAACTGAATATGATAGGATGCATAAAGCAAATCAAGCAGTTCAGGCAATGTTAAGTTTGAGTTTGACGGCAAGATCTTCAAATCCACAAAGTTGGGATAATAATCAAATATTAATGGTAGATTCTGCATGGAGACGAATGGAGAAGAATATTGTTCAAAATGTTAATAGTCAAGAAGAGGATGAAAAAGGATATTTGAATAATGTAAATAATCAAGAAGCTGATAATCAAGATGTTAGTAGTCAAGAGAAGGATGAAGAAGGATATTTGAATTGTGTAAATAATCAAAGTGTCGATAATCAAAAAATTAATAATGAAGAGAAATTTAAGTTCAAGTTCTTTATAGAGTATAACGATTTACTTTTTTCATTAAAGAATTTTTTTTCAAATTTTTTTTTATCCTGAGAAAGGACTATATATTTGCTTTTCAATTGTTAATTGATATGCATTGCGTGGTTACTTAGTATAACACTTTAGTGAATCATGGAATTAAAATTTTTTTTACGTTTTCACAAAAATTTTATACTTGAATAAAAGAAAATTTTTTTTCATTACACTACCAATAAAACTGGTCATAAAATCAATAAAAATTCAAATATCCAATTTGCAAAATTAATGAAATTAGAGTATCAGAAATCAGGATTCACTACAATATTGCAGATTAATTGCGATATTGCAGATGGATTGCGATACTACCAATTAATTGTGATATTGCGAACAGATTGTGATATTGCAGATTAATTGCGATATTACAAACGGATTGCAAATTACAAATTAATTACAAATTTGCAGATTATTATACACAATTTGATTCCAAAATCTGCAATATTATAGATTTTAAAAATCAATTGCAGTGTTATCCTTAGTCATCCTCCTCTATAGTCACCCCCCTGTATAAGCACAACCTTTATTTTTTTTTTTAACGATGCGGCCTTGCGCAGATAATTTTATTAAAAATAAGCAGCGAACTATAAAAATAGAATACACCACAGATACATAACAAATAAACTAACTACACTACCCCTCACTAAACGAAAAAAGGTCAACCTATCACCGATTGGAGAATCTGCGGAAGCTGAACAAAATTCACAAGGCAAAAGCACCCCTACTCCAATAAAACCCCTTCAACCCCTTCAGACTCCCCAACAGTCACTGTCTTACCGCTACCCGTTAAAAAGTCAGCTGATATTCCATTTCTCGAAACAAATTTTTAAAACAGAGGCTTTCAAGCGGGACTCTCCCGATTAGCATACAGGCATTCTTCCATGTCNCCCAGGAGATACCTTCATTGTCTCNGTTGTGACATACATCAACAAGAAAGCTTATTAGAAAACATTAGAATCGATATTTGATCAGCATCATGTGACCATCTGTGACACATCANCAGAAAACCCAATGATCATCACGTCACCCCCTTAAAATAAACAATTCCTTTAGGGCTAAACAAACAACAAGTTACACCAAACCAGCCTTAGACGATCATTTTTTTCAGTACCCCCCATCCCCTAAAAGAAAATAAAAAATACCAACAAAAAACAACCAAAGACTACGCCAAAAAAATAAAAATAAAAACAAAAACAAAACAAAACAAAAGAAAATAAAATTAGGAAAAACAACTAAATCTAGCCACAAAAAACCTAAAGTAAAGTACACTGGGAAAAAACACCAAACCTACACCAAAAGAAGAAATTCCTCCTCTCCAAACCTTTGGCAAATAGTTCGTCCACAAGAACCCAGAGTTAAGTAAAATCTTTTTCTTTCCTACAAAACTTTCTATTACTTTCCTTTTCTGACTCTGAAGAGATAAAAACTTGTGCAATACTGGCAAGCTGAGAATACCAAGCGCTTCCAGANGTATCGTTTAAAGGTCGTTATCCAAGAGTTGTAAAATGAAAATTGTGGGTATATTTAAAATAATAAAACACAAACAACCTAAACTATTTTATTAAATATTAAATAACAAGAGAAGCATTTTTACTTAAGACCCTGAAGGCTGTCACCATAGTGAACGAAGTCTCCAGGTTGTGTTTTTGCTTCGTAAAAAATTTGGAAAAAATTTTTCGGGAAAGAGTGGCCCCCCTAAGCACAACCTTTATATAATCATATCAGTTTTAGTTCCAAATTTTTATATAGTAAAATACCCCTTTTGTAGTTGCAAATTGATTATAGTCACTATCATAGCAATTATTAGTCCCAATATAATAGTTAACATATAAAAATTTTCCTTTTTATAGTTATATTAATAGAACTTCAGATATTATATATTCATCAAATTTAACATAAAATTATTAAAAATTTAATATAAGTATTTTAATAAATTAACCCTTTTTTTAGAATTATATTTACTCCTTAATTTACTTTAATTAAGAAGCATAAATAAAAATAACACGTAAACATATAAAAAGTCTTGTGTAATTTTTTTTACATATTTGTATATATGATTGAAATAAATTTACGTATTTTTATATAACACATAATAAAACTATTTATAGTTGTATAATTTTATTACATATTCGTATATGTGACTGAAATGCATATTTTTTTTGTGTGCTAGATTAGTGGCATAGCTACGTCATAAGCTATCATATTATAGCAATTTCACGTGATACATTATTAACAATCACGTTATACATTATACAGTTAAATCTATGTAATTTGTATTGATAATGCCTTTTTCATTTTTTTTTTTTACTTTGCTTCAAAAAATGAACGAAAGAATAAAATTACATATTTTTTCTCACATATCTAACTTTCAAAAAAAATAATAATAAAAGAATAAAATTAATATAACTTTTTTTGTTTTAATAAAAATAATTGTTATCTCAAGTCATGTATAATTAAAATTAAATAATATAGAAAGCATAGGTGAAGTTAGAAATATTAGTTAAATATATAGTTAATTTGTTTACTAAATAAATATCATCTATTTGTATTAAATTTTTGTATTTATTTATTAAATTTGTTGTATTAAAATTGTATTTATCATTAATAATATATAATAAAAATTACTATTATTATTATCCTTTTCTTAGATTTTTCATTAGAATTTCTTACATGACCTTTTAAAATTAGTTCTTTCTCCAGGATACACATATTTAATCAAGAGTTTTGATAAATTACCATCTTATAAAACATCTGAGAATTATTTAATTCTACAATTTGAACTGAAGACATTTGTGAATGTTAATGATAAGGAAAAATACATGAATAGTTTCAAGTAGTGTTCCGCATGAATCGAATCAAATCGAATTGAATTAGATTCAAATTAGATTCGATCAAATCACGAATTATTCAAATTTGATTCAATATCTGAACAAATCAAATTAAATCAATTCAGATTCAATTTGAATTTGATTCGAATTTGATGTTGATGTCACGTGATTCATAATTCCAGCTGGAATTAAATGATCTGCAAGATAATTGCCTTTTTGAAAATCTTGTATAATCCAAAATTTCAATTTTTAAGAGAAATAAAATTGCCTTTTTGGTTTGTATAATGTTATATAAGATCCAAATAAGGAAATTTTGGCCAGCTTTATAAAATTTGGGCAAAATTAAACAATTGGTCAAATCGATTCAGATTTGATTCAGATTCGATACCGAATCTAAATCTGAGATTCAGATTCAATTTGCAATTCAAAATTCTGAATCGAATATGAATTAAATTCAATTCAGCTGAATCATCTGCGAAATATTAGTTAGTTTCAAGCATTCAAATCACATTTGAAAATAACAATAGTACAAACTAAGGGATATAACATAAAGGGAAAAAAGGTTCTTTTTTAGGAGAAATGACATTGCATTCATAGTAATGAAGTTAAAAAAAGCAAAGTGATTATGAAACTAAGCATACATAATCATTCTATGCACAAAATATTCACTGTAGTGTAAGTATCAAACTTCATTTAGAGAATTGGCGTATCAAATCATCTAACTATCCATTAGAAATTGATATCAAATTTACACATAATCATGTAATAAACTCAGCAAAATCATTAAGCTTTCGTCACATCAAAGAAGAAATAAAAGAACAATTCTTAGAGTTATTTAGGGATGGACATTCTTCAGCCTTGGCAATGTACTTTTATAAAGATGAATTACATATATCAGCAAAAAATGATCAAAAATTATTAGAAATGCTCACAGATCGAGCAATTAACCAAAACTATAGTTATGTTATTAGGCTTTTTCAAGAGTATCATGATAATATGCTTGGCAGTCACAATGACAGTAAAATGTTTGAACGTTTAGTAGAAGTGATAAAAAAGTATAACAACTTGAATAATGACAGGACAGTTATGCAGGAGTATGATAAGCAAACTGGAAAAGCATTCATTCTCTATATTGTAACTAGTCTAATGTGTTGTATTTACAAAAGAATTCCACAAGCTGGTGAACTTTGCTACATGGACGCTTCTGCCTCATTCGAACTTCTAAACATCTTAATTACACTTTTATATACAAGCTGTGCAGCTGGTGCACTTTCACTTAAAGTATTAATCACATCAGATGAATCAGAAATAACCTTAGAAAAGACAGTAATTATTCTCCTAACTTATAAGTCATTTGTGAGTTTATTTGTAATTGTAATTTTCTAATAAAATGAATTTATCTTTAATATATTTAGTTGAATTTATTAAAGACAATTCTTTCTTTGTGAGTATTTTATTGGCATAAACCTGAAGTTGAACTTACAGTATTCCTTACAAATGATTCAAATGCAAAACAGAATACTCTAAATTTCTGTTGGTCACAGGCAACCCATCTTTTATATACATTTCACATATTATAAGTATTTTGGAGATGGTTATACGATTCAAAACATCATATAAATAAAGAGGATTGGATGCTTATTATTAAGATAATGAAAAAATTATTTATGCATCAACAGAATTGGATATGAAGAAGTATTATCAAGAACTTAAACAAGAATTTTATCAGCTATACTCTTAATTACAAAAGCATCTTAATCTTTTATGAAAACAACGTCAATTTTGAACCTTGTCCTTTTGTTCAATATTACCAATACATGGCAATAACACGAATAATTATATTGAATAAAATTTCTACATATTAAAGGATATTATCTTTGCAAGGACCCAGGTGTTCAATTCAGTTCAAGTCTTTCATTTTGTGACAGAATACATGAATTGTTTCTATAAACTTAGATTACTTAAGATCATGCACAAATATCCTGAACATACAACTGCAAAAAGATTTTTTTGTTCAGGTTGGAAGATAGTAGACGAGAGTTTAATTCAGCAAATTACTATTAAGAATGAATATTTAGTTTTAAGTATAAGAGAATCAGGTGTTTTTTATGTTGTCAACAGTTCTGTTAGAATTTGTAACTATCCTGTTGGCATAACAGGCATGCCTTGCAAGCATCAAGGGACCATTTTTGTAAAATTTTACATCTCAAATTTCAATTTTCTACCATCATTAATTCCTGATAATCATATGGTTTACAGTTATATTGCAGTTGGTAAATAGTTTTCATTGCAATATTAATTGCAATATTACTATTAATAATTTTTTTTTACTTTTAGGTTTTATTGTGAAAAATAGTTCTTTCTATGCTTCATTATATGCAGGACCTCCTTCACAAGTTCAGATTCATACAGAAGCTTCTTCACAAGTTCAAGTTTTACATACAGAATTGCAAGATAAAAAGCATAATAAAATTGAGAAGGATTGATGATTTTTTCAACCTTTGAGTGGAAGTAAGTGTCATTTCCTAATTGCAATATTAAACTAACTTCTTGACTGATTACTGAAATATTTATTAGTAGAGAGCTGAATGAAAATAATGAGAATGAGATTGATAAATCTGCTTTGGTTATTTTCTTGAAAGAAATTAAAATGAATTATGAAAATTATGGCCTGCAGTTTCATACTGCATTGAATAAATTTGCCAAGCGATATTATGCATCAAAATCAAAATCTATTCCTTGACTATGTTCTTTCCTATACAATATTAACCATAATGTAAATCTAACACAAATCAAAAGTAGTTCAATGATTCGCATTCAGATAGAGTCTGTCAAATAGTGCACTAAGCAAAAATTATCAGATATTGTAAAGAGTGAGAAGAAGAATTCAGATCCTCAAACTATTTCAAATAGAAAAAAATAAAAAGATAAAAAAGAGCATAATTTAAGCAAGAATATTCTTAGAAACCAGTTAAATTGACTTCTATTTTATTCAAGAGAATTGTTTTAAAATGTATTTGGAACTTTCAATTTATTTCAAACATTAAAAATTTCAATATTTTATTAATTTTATAATGTACATATTACAATTATTTAACAATATACTCAATTATTCACTTTTTATTATTAAAAATACTTTTAAAATTTTACATTTATTAAAAATAGTTAAATTTTTATTTATTTGACATTTCTAAACTATTCATAGTTAAATTGAATATCTTCAAAGTATAATGTGATTTTGCCATTATCAACACGAATTACACAAATTTGATTGTATAACATATAATGCAATTGTTAATAATATATTACATGAAATTGCTGTGGCGTAATGGTTTGTGATGCAGCTGTACTACTAAATTGTCACACAAAAAAGATATGCCTTTATTTACCATGTTAAAATTAAAGATATATACAAAAACATAATAGAGCAATCAAACCTTTTTGATCTTAATGATAGTAAAACTATCAGATTATTTAAGGATGAAACTTCTAGTAATATCATTACAGAATCTTATAATATTTAAGTAAAATCTTACTATTATATTTTAGCTGACCAATTTATAAAGTCTAAGTATAAGAGAATTAGTAAGAAGAGTATAAATAAAATGGCCAAAAGTACCTATCCTGATATTGAAGATAAAAATCCTATGACATTAGTATATTGGAACTGTTTCTTTGAAAAGAAAGTATTCTATGTTAAAAATGTAGGTATACTGATGTCACATAATATTCTTGATGGTAATATATGATCCTGAGATTACAGTCTCTATTTTGAAAAATTTTTTTTCAGAAGTTAAGCAAGAAATAATCAAATAGGTACAGTTTCTTATTTCTTTAGTCTTTACATGAACTGCATATGGGATTTTTTAACTGCACATGGGTTTTGCATGGGCTGTGCATGGGATTTTATTTTTATATATGGGTTTTTTCATAAAAAATGTTACCTGAGATTAGAAGAATATTGGAATTCTTTTTTGCAATACTGATAAGTTCGATCAGCTAGTTTTTTTTAACTGACTGAGTCTTAAAAATATTGCGCTAATCCTTATAAATAGAGAGAGGAATTGAAATAGTTTGACCATCAGCATTTATCTTGAATTTTCCTTTTACTACAGATTCCTATCCTATACAATATAACCACTGTATTTTCAAAATTAACAATAACTTATCTTTTTCTTTCCAATCCTTTTCAGTAGGTATAATAGAAAATTTATCTGAAATAGTGACTAAGTTCTCTTCTTCACTGATAGTTACAGGTATTTCATTGATAGTACTAATAGTTTTGGTTGATCCAGCAGTACTGTTAAACATATGTACAGTAGATTACAAAAAGTAACCAACCACCTAAAAATCAAATAAACACAGACTTTTTAACAATAATTTTACGTTTATTTTAAAGTTAAAATGTAAAAAACTATATTGAAATATTTATTACAAAATCCTATATTTAAATATAAATTTAATAGTTATTTTATGCAATCAATATACAGTTAGATCTTTATATAATCATAAGAATACTTCTTTATAAGCATCTATTTTTACTTAACTTATACTGTATATTATTTTATTAATCTCTATATAGTTACAACTTTATATAAGTAATCACTATTTTCTGCTAAGTTGATTAGGTAATTATATAGAAATCTAACTGTAATTATTAAAATATCAATTTAGTAAACTAAGGTATTTGACAAAATGATATTTGAAGTTGTTGTAATTGTTGTTCATTAACAGATTTATTAAGAGGGCTGAAAACTAAATATTTAGGAGTAATACATGCAAATCCTAAATTGTTATTATCTGAAAAAAGACTATAAAATATTAGGTTATTATTATATATCCATAAAGGTTCTTTTTGTTCTACTTCATATAAAATATATGAATTTGAATTACCCAACCAGCTAAATATATTCTTTTTCTTTTGAAATTCAAAATAAGTTTGTTCTGATTCTGAAAGAATTTGAATTAAACTATTATATTCAATAAATATTTAAATTAAAAATCTGAATATATAATGTAAAAATAAAATATATTAAAAAATATTATTACCTATAATGAATTAATAGAGTATTTTTATGATTTTGCTGTCTTTTAGATTTAAGGTCATAAGTAAATGCTATTAGGGTAGAGTTTTCACAAAAACAGATACCAGCTGCAATATTTGACTCAAATGGATTATTATTAGACTCTTTAGGTGCATTATACGCATAAGTTGCTAAAAGACAGAACTCGTGTTTTTGAAATTGGTCAATCTTAATTGTATTACTAGAATGAGTTTTGCTAGAATTAATTTTAATTTTAAATTCATCTCTTATATTATTAAAATTATTTGGATAGCCAATAATTATCCAACTAATTTGTAAATCATACCGTTCAGATTTATTTTTGTTATTATCACTAATTTTATGAAGTAAAAGTGAGGCTGAATTATCATCGGCATATATTACTTGAATAGAAAATACATGTTTTTCTTTACTTGTAATCGATGCAAATAATTGACAGTTCTGAAGATTAGATTGCAGATGAGGTGGTATTTTTAACTCGTGTCTATATGGACGATTAGGAAATAATTTCAAATTTTTAATTGGATCTCTTCCTTTATATAAAATTTTCTTTCCCATAATAACATTAATAACTTTTTGACGTAATTTATCATCCAAAATATTAAAAATTGGTTCAATTTTATCATAATTAATAATCTCCCATTTTGTATAATCAGCCAGCCATTCATTTAAGTCATCTTTTCTATATTTATTTTCATCCCCGCCAATTATTTCGGTTGATGCATTTTGTGAAGAATTACTTATATTCGCTTTATATGCATCTGAGATACCAATTTCACCACCAGCAATATTACTAGCATTTAATTTGACACCAGTACCAGAAGATTTTGTTTTAGATTTCTGTTGTACAATTTTTGATGAGTGGCTGATTTCTTTTCCTCCTATTTCCATTTCCAAGATTACATATTCACCAAATATTTCTGTTATTTTCTTAAGTTCTGAAAGAGGGTTTGAGTTATCTAGGGCTCTTTCAACAGCTTGTTTAAACTTAACTGTTGGTGAAATTTTGGAAATTTTTATTATTGATTTCACATGATCATTGATCTCATAAGTAATAGAAGATTCTTCAAATTTTGTTGTTTGACTTTTATGTTCTTGTGATACAGAAAAGTTAACAGAAAGTGGTGACCATGGTAAGGTTGCATTTATACTGGCAATAAAATAATTTAGGCGAGATTTATCGGAAGAATTTGTATAGGTTTCAGTTTTATAAATATGTTTATAACAATTATGAATTGTTAATTGATTCTTAATTGGTTTTTCAAATTCAAATGCTTTTTCCTCAGAATTAATTAATCTATCTTCATGTATTTTCCAACCATATTCTAATTTGTATTTATTAATAACTTCTCCTTTATCTTGACAATCTAAAGGTTTTTTAATCTTTAGAATTTCTCCCTTTTCTCCTGTCAAAGTCTCTTTCAAACTTCTTTTGGACTCAGTAACTCTTTCGATTTCACCATTTGGACCAATAAATGACATATTATCATAAATACATAATTTTTCATCGGGGTTCGAAAGTTGCTCTCGAACATATTCAAGTGTTGATTCAATGTTAAGTTGGCGAGCTAATGGAGGACCTTCATTGATTATAACACTTATTTCCTTATTTAAGTTATCATTAATAAAGCTGCAAGCAAGATTTTTTACATTATTCGATATTGACATTTTTTTTTTTAAAAAAAAAAAAAAAAATTTGAAAAACGTAATTTACCCTTTTTTATAGTCAGTCGTACAGGGGCAAGTTCTTTGTAACAAATCACAAATTTGGCAAATCATTAGATTATTACTAAATTGGCCATTTTGGTGATTAAATCAAGAATTTTATTGCTGATATTCCGAATATGTCGTTAATCGTTATTCATGTTGTTATAGTAAATACAAATCTAAATCAACTACGCGAATCAAGAACCTAATGTGGCAATTATATACCGATAATTCGAAAAGCTTATTTTTCTAATGTTAAAGACTTTAATGGTATAACAGAATTACCTGTATTAGAAAATTTAATGAATAATTTTTAATTGATGGAATTTTTAATTTTTAAAAACCGAAATATATACGAATGCAACCGGTTGAAATTAGGAGTCGAGACATATTTTTGTAAAACTAATCATAAATCGTAAGCATAAAATTCAATTTAATAGGAAAATAAATTGAATATTTGGATATACAGTACATACATATTACAGAATACATACATTCATGATTAAAAAGACAAATGTCAATGCATTAATAAGACCTATTCAATTTTTTTTTTGTCAGTTAAAAGTTTCTAATAAGAGATATCAGATAGCTGTTTTTTGTAATGAAAAAATTTGACTGTATGTAAAACAATAAACGGAGGATGGACGTAAATGAGACCTTGTACTCCATTGTTTATACTAAAATTACTTATTTTGGTATATTGTAAAAAGTCTAAGAATTCCTATTATTTATAATTGGTTTAGTGATTTCCGTTTTGGAATAATAAGAAAAATACTAGAAAGAAATTTTCTAATATATTTGTAAAGAATATATATATAGTAGGTTTAATCGGAAGTTATAGTCCGAAGTAGTTCCTAAAAAATTTTTTTTGTTATACAAAAATCATTGTTTTAGTAGTTAGAAAAGTAAAAAATCGTTGGAATTTACCAAATTTTATTTTGTAATTTTATTAGTGCATATTTTGTATAACTATGAACCAATTAAAACCTGTTTTTATTTTGAAAATCTTTCCCTGAGTTAATTTTACGTGCATTTATTTGATAAATATATAAAGGACAATATTTTTCTCTTGTAAAAATATATAATTAAATTTTTTTTTTTTTTGGTTTGTTGTTTTTTTTTGTATTATTTTTTAACCAATCATCATGTGTTTTGGAAAAATAAAGAAAGGAAAAAAAAAAAATAAAAAAAATTCCAAGAGTGAAAAAAGAAGCATTCCTTCAAGTGTTTTATCATCAAATGAAATTAATACTATTGAAATCACTGAAGAAAAAGTTATTCAAGAAAATGATATTCAGGAAAAACAAATTAATGAAGGAAATAAAATTTCTATAGAAATAAAAGATGAAACACCAACTCAATCATCATTACCTTCATCATCACAACCACCAAAGTCAGAGATTCCGGCATCATCCCCTCCTATAGTAATAACTCCACCTAATATTAATGAAGAAGTTGATAGTATAAAACCCACCAAAGTACATGAACCAGATGAAAGTAATAGTGATATAAATTTGAAAAATGAAAGTGATAGTAAAACTCCTTTGAATCAAATGAATTCCGTAAAAGTAACAGGAAAAGCAGCATTAAAAATTTTTACAACTTCACTAGCAGCAGCAAAACCATTCTTCCCTTGGATAGAATCTGTAACCGCAATANTTAANGAAATTGTGAATCAATATGAAGCAGTAGAGTATAATNAGAAAACTTGTTTAGTACTTGTTGAAAGAGTTGAACTAATTAATTTATCAGTTAAAACTTTATCCCGTCGTAGAGAAGAAAATTTTGATAAATTTCAAAATGAAGATTACTATCATTCTTTTATTAAACTAGAAAAAGTATTAAAACTTGTTAGAGATTTTNTTTGTGATATTTCTGAATTAAAAGGTTATAGAAAATTTATTCTTGCGTCAGATGTTAAAAATAAAGCGAATCAATTATTAGGTAAATTAGATGAATGTTGTAATAATTTACAATTTGCTATAATTATATCACAAGAAACAAGAAAACGGGAACAACAATCTTTAGATGAAGATGTTGCTATTATGACTAAATTTTTGGAATCTATTGGGTCAGAAGTACACGCACAAGGTGAAAAGACGAGTAAAGTTTTAAACAGAATATATGAAGAAGTCACAGCGATTAGTCAAGTTATAACAGAATTATCTGAAGATACGAAAGAAGCAAAGGAGAAAAGTCTATCAAATAAGCAAACAATATTTAATGCACCAACAATTGATCCTAAAGAATTATATAATATAGAGGAAAGTGTTTCAAACATTCCATTCAATTACAGCAAAGACAGCAAGATAATTAAGAAATTATTACGTAATACAATTCCAGTTGCTTGTGAGGAATTAGATATTGATGATAACAATCCACATGAAACAAAAAGAATAAATGCTGAATTATCGATATTAAATAGTATACAATCATCAAATAAAATTATAAAATTTCACGGTAAATCGGAAGTTAATAATATTCCTGTTCTAGTGTTTGATTGGGCTGAATATGGAAATTTAAGAAGATTATACGAAAGAGAACAATTAAAATGGGTAGATAAGTTAAAAATTGCTCATGACATTGCAAGTGGTCTTGTATTTTTACAAGCATGGTAAGTTTTAAACATTACCCTTTTTTTCTTTTATTCCGATTATAACATAATCTTTTTAAATTAATTACAGTAAGATTTATCATCATGATATAAGATGCGAAAACATTCTTGTAAGTGATTTTTTCTACGTATTAATTCGTTAATAAATAATAATAATAATTATTATTATTATTTAGATTACAGGAGATACTCGATATGAAGCGAAGATCGCGAGATTCCGACAAAGTAGACAACATCATGAACTAAGTAAAAAAATACCAACTTTCAATACCATAATAAGATGGTTAGCTCCGGAAAAAATGCCCAAAAATTCAAAACCAAGCAAAGAACCATATACTTTCAAATGTGAAATATTTAGTTATGCCATGTTACTTTGGGAACTTGGTGCTCAAAAGTTTCCATATAAAGATAAGGAAATGAAAGAAATTATATCTCATGTCACGAGTAAAAATCGAGAAANTTTTAAGGACTTTAATCCTTCGAATAATGGACTTTACCATGAATCTATTGCTAAAGGTTTCGTTAGAATAATTGAAAGTGGTAGGTATATTTGTCGCTTTTTTTTTTTTTTAATTCTTTAATTTAATTTAAATTAATAATTAAATTTTATTATTAGGATGGGCACATGAAAGTAACCAACGACCAACGATAAACAATATTTATCAAGAACTTGATCGTTTAGTTGAAACTCATTCACCTCGAAAGCGCCCAAATGGTTCTTCCGGTGATGTCAGTACTCACTCCCTTCCTGAAACTTCAAGTAATAATAATTCCACCATAGTAACTCCTGAAGAAGATGAAGATAATTTGATAGCTCTAGAAACGATCATAACGCTTGACGAAGGTATACTTGCTCACAGAAATGGAAATAGAGAAGTTGCATGGAAATGTTTTGAACTTCACGCAACACTTGGTGATCCAATGGCTATATATTGGAAAGCTTATTATTATTTGAAGGGTTATCATGGAAAAGCAGATACAAATGAAGCTATTAAGTATTTTAAACAAGCAGCAGATGCTAATGTACCAGAAGCTCAGTATTATTATGCTAATGCTCTTGAAAAAGCTAAAAAACCTGGATTTTTATTTTTAGAATATTTCACCAAGGCTGCTGATAATGATAATGTTAATGCTCAACGTGAATTAGGTCGTATTTATTATTATGGACTTAACGGGGTTGAAAAAAATGAAGAAAAGGGTATACAATATTTAAAATTAGCTGCTGTAAAAAATCATCAAGCTGCAATTGATGATCTTAAAAAGATAGATCCTAATTTAATAGTATCAGCCGAAAACAAAAAGAAACCCACAAATTAATAAACAATTTTTAATTTATTAGATATTTAGATGTATAATTTTTTTTTTCTTTTCATTTTTTTTTTTAAAAAAATGTACTGTAAGTTGATCTTCGTAAATAAATGTTCAAAAATACAAAATATTATACAGTGCCTTGAAAATTTATAAATTTATAGTTACTGCTGTATTAATCATACGTACAACGTATTATTAAAAGTAGCCTATGATCGGTGCTGTACCGGTAGTATAATACAACATACAACACGTATCAATCAAAATTTATGATAAAAGATCCATAAAAAAAACAATTCTCGAAACTTTATAAAAAAATATAAAAATGCAACAAGAAAAAATCAGTTCAAACAATAATTATCACCGGCGGCTCCGGCGCGTAATTATATATATATATATAACAGATCTAATCATTACCGGTGTAACCTAGAATCATAGTAGCCTTATTCATGTGCAAAGTCTGATAAGGTCTATGTTTCCATTAAAACAAATTCCTTTATCTGATAGGAACAATCTGTTTTATTTCTTGAATTGAAAGACTGGGTTCAGTCCCTAACCACTCCCCAAGTGATAATTCACAGGGTGAGGGTTTCTTGACATTAAAAAAACAATCAAAATCGCCAAGAATCCAAAGAATGTAAGATTCGATTACAAGAACTTAAGTGTTGATTTTAAAGGTATGTATTTATATATGCGAAATCGACAGTTTTATTGATACAAAAATAAATTAAATTATAGAATCAAAAAATTAACGAAATATATGATGCTATCAAAGAGGGAGGGAGTATGTCTTGTTCCTATCACAGCTAATTACACACTGAAATAAATTATTCCACCCATATCTAAATTTTTACACTATCACCCGCACAGACTATGTAGAAGATTATTTCCCGCAAGAGAACTTTCTCAAGATTAAGAAATTTATAAATTCGGGAGATTAACAACTGAGGTAATAATAAGCAATGTAATATTTAGCAAAGCACTTACCGCTATACTTAATTTTCATAATATTCAGCTTTGCCACATAAAGAAATTTATTGATTAATATATTATTAAGAATTCGTATGCGACAATGCTTAATGATATATTACGCCAATTTTGTTAAGGCGCATGATACTGAAAATCAGATGATATAAAGCAAGAGATACGTGTTTGTGATCACGATTTTTTCGCCGAATATCAAACACGCAGAAAGGATCAAGAATGGTAATATATCCACTTTGGCTTTGTACATCTGTAAAGCCAGAAAAATTGATTAACGTCATGATGACATTTATCTAGAACCAAACTAAAGTATTATCGACCTTTCTTTTATTCTTTTAAAGAATATACTCGTTCGTTTGATAATTTTTGACAATTTAAATACCAAGCACGCTCCAACTACATATTTTTTAGCTTGGTGAAAAATGCATTAATACCTGCCGGATTAGCAAAGTGTAAGGATCACCTGACAATTGACTATTAAGGAATTCCGAAACTTGTGCATTATTGTCCGGCACTCCCAATAACAATGGTTGAACTCTAGTTTCATAGATGTCAGGAGTATCAAAGGGCCGTAATCTCTCTTGAATCAATCTCTGAATAGCTGACTGCTGATTTCCAACTGTCTCTCACTGATATTTTGCTCTCAACCAAGCCCGTAATGTATCTTTTCATTATAAAGAAATAAAAACATTTATTTTATTGTTCATAGTATTTACATTATTGTATGTATTATAGGCACAGTAGATTGCAAAATTAATGTTATAATTATTCATATCACTTATAAAACACACAGTTTTAAAAAATCAAAGTAAAGCTATTTATATTTTTCTGTAAAGTAATACATACATGAGAAAAGATTGATCAGCTAAGTAAAATGGAAAAATAATGGAGAAGCAGAAGGAATTTGTCAAGCCCTAACCTATATGATGGTTTCCACTATTTCACATTACTATTTAAGTTCTCACTAATTTTACTATTCATAAATCAATTTCATCTAATGTACTTATATACAGTAATTATATGTATATTCATCCTTCTTCTTAGACATATCTCTTCTAGGTTGAATCTTTTTTTTTCATTCTTAATTTGATTGAAAATTTTCTTGAATTGGATCCAGACAATAATGCTAACTTAACTGAAATTAAAATGATAAAACAGTTTTAACATTTTAGCATTAAGTTCAACTATTATAACAATTGTAAAATACTATAAAGAAGTTTAAATAATAGTTTGATTAAACTTATATTTAAGGAATAAACTTTCATATTCATAATTTACTAAGGTTTAACTTTATTCAATGTATTGCTTTAAACTGATATATACAGTATTATATATTGCTTAATATAAGCAGTTAAGTTATTTTCAATTATTTCTTCTCAAATAATAGAATGTAAAAGAACCTTTTCTATTCTAGAATATAGTCACACCTCCATAAGTGCATGCACCTGAGGCCCAGTCACACACATGCATTTAGGGAGGGGAGAGTATGCAATTAAAGAACAGCCAATAAAAAATCAATATTATTACACAATTAGTATTTATTTAAAACAATTTTATTTACATTATGCAAATTAGAACACTTTTTAATGAAAGTATGTGTTAATGTCAGTCTGCCGCAATAAACTTATTTTTTTGGCCCTAAGAAACTTTTTAATCTTTCTCACTAACTTCACATATTCCTTCGCATTGTCCTGTTGAAGTAAAAATATATGAACCATTTCTAAGCTTGCAATTGCAGTGTTAGTACTAATAACAGGAATTTCATCACTATCATCCATTTCATTCAAATCTGTATTCTTCTTATCAGTATCAGTATTCTTAAAAAGATATATAAGTTCTTCAATAATTTATCATCTTTGGAAACTTCATAAACAATTTTCTCTCTAGGTATGTTAAGAAACTCTTCTGTCAGTATTGGAGAGGGAAGATTAAGGGCTTGAAATGCATCCTTGAGATTATTAAGCATCAAGTTTTTATTTTGGCAAATATCCTCTAAAATATCTCTCAAATTTGCATTTATATCAGAAAGAATTTTTGTATGCTGCCAGTTGTTATAGATTATTTCAGCATTAATTTCATCCCAGGCTTGAATGATAAAATGAATTGCTTGCAAGATATCCATATATAAATCTTCTGTGCCATTATCTACTTTTACATTTTGCAATATCCAACTATTAAAAATAATCAGTTAAATTTGTTATAAAATATGGCAAATTTAATAAACATGCCTTACCATATATGAAAATGATAACTGATAATATCTTTTGAAAGACATAATTATTCCAGCATCCATTGGCTGAATTTTTAAAATTGTATTTAGAAGCAAAAAATGAACATTAGTGAATCATAAGGTAAGGCTGTCTAACTTGTGACTGGAACAATTATCAAGAAAAAGTAATACGTGCTAGTCTTGATGCTTTAGATCAACTTAACGATCAAATTTTCAGATCCATTTTTGGAAGAGCAACATAATCATTCAGGCTTTGACATTATTATGGTATGTCATAGATATAGATTAAATTTTTATATTTTTAAAATAACGCAATTTTTCAAATTTTTCTAATGATTAGAAGTTTAATTTGTGCGAACTATCAGTATTTGTATACAATGCAATTGAAAGGCATTTCTTGTTCACTTTATATCTAAAAAGATGTTTGATTGTAAGTATTTGATCAAACTCTAATCTAAAAATATCAATAATTATATAGAATAAGTATAATAATTTTAGATTATTTTTTTCAACTAAGAATTTATCTATAAAAAAATCCTGTTTTATCCATATTATAATTTCTTTCAAGAAGGTAGTTAGAGCAACATTCTCTTAATAAAAATAAAGCATTGGTAATAACAGCTTCATCAGCAAATGCAGCTTTTCCTTTAAGTTTTTTTTGATAAATTTCATTATGGTCCTTAAATTTATGGAGCCATGCTGAGAAAAATTGTAATGCACCTTAGGGAATATCTAATCCATCAGCAATTATTTTGGCTTTTTCAATAAGTATCACATTACTTAAAACTGTTCGATGTTGATAGTCTAAAATGAATTCTTTGAGTGTAAGTTCAAGCTCTGAATAGGTAACTGACTTATGTCACTTTGTGTTTAGATTAATAGTTTCTGAATTAAGTCATTATTCTGCTGTTTGTAGGATACGAGTAATGGTACTCTCATTGACTTTAAGGTACCACTTCTCTTTGATCCAATTGACATACTGAGTTTAGATTCTTTTATTTTTATGAGCATAAGCACAAAATTCTCGCTTTTGTATTTTAGTAAGAGTCATTCTTTTAAGAGATATGTTTAAGGAAATATAACTAATTTTAATGTAATTAAAAAATAGTAAATCATCATATTTTTTTCTTAATTTAGATATATGACAAAATTATTTTATGGGATTTTGTTTATTAACATGTGCTGTTTTCTTATTAATATAATCTCCTTATAAAAATCTTTTTCAATTTAGAATAATTGATCAAATAAATATTTATACATTAGTAATCATAGAATACTCATACAAAAATAATTCACATATGATGTATAAAATAATTTTAATAAAATTAAAAATATTTTATTTTTTGAAATGTAAAAATTGTCATCGGCATATTTATTGATTTATTTTAAAATTAACCATGACTAAACAGTTATCAATGATTGGTCAATATATGTCATTATCATGTGAATGCATTTATGGAAGGTGTTCTGATATACTTGGGATTTAGAATTACATGCATGTGTAAAACATAAAAAGTATACACTTAGCTCTAAGTTTCTAGCTTAAGACCAAGTTATGGTGTACATATAAAAAGAGAATACACTTATGGAGGGTACACTTATAGAGGTATGACTGTAGTTAGTTTTTAATTTCTTTATAATTTTTTTTAGTATAATTTTCTCATTTGTATATAATGACTTTACCTATTCTTTTTTATTTATTTTATATATTAATTTTTTTTTAAAAATTAGTATTAAAATTTTAGAATTTTATTACAGTTAAGTATACAATATAGCAATTCTTTATACTTATTTTTTTTTTAATAATATTTTCTTTACTTCTTATTGATCTTTGATAGGAAATTTAAGTAAATAGAATATTTGTTGATTAAATTTGCATAATATAATATATTGATATGCAAAAATATAAATAGTTTATATTATTATATTTATATTTAAAAAATAGATTTATGTTTATTTTAATTAAAAAATCTTTAAGTAAAATATTAAAGACTTCTTAAAGGATTGTAAATTTAAAAATATAAGTAATAAAATAAATATTTATTTTAAATTTTTTAAGATTATTTTATAGAAAGTTTTAAAATCAAAATCATATATTTAATACTATATTTTAAATGCAATTTGATTTGATTTAATTTTAATTTTACCACTATATAATTACTGCATATTAAGATGATCATACAAAAGGTATTTTTGAAATAGTTAAAATTTAGAATAATAATCTCAAAAATGTAAAATTATAATTAATAAATATTTAATAAACATTTTTAATATATTCTTTCATTAATATTAAATAAATCTTAAAGTATTTTTTTTTTTTTGAAATTATAAAGTTTTATTTAAAAATTATAAATAAATTATTTTTAAAATTGGAAATAATTTGTAAATAATAATTTAATAAATAATAAAATTACTTTAAAAAATACATATTTCAAATATAAATATTATTTTTAAAAGGATTTTGTAATTTATCACTATGGTGATGCATCATCAGTATCACGTGATTCATAATTTCAACTGAAATTAAATGATCTGCAATAAAATTACCTTTTTAGAAATCTTGCGTAATCCAAAATTTCAATTTTTGAAAGAAACAAAATTGCCTTTTTAAATTGTGTAATATTACCTAAAATCCAATAAGGAATTTTTGGCCAGCATTATAAATTTTGGGTAAAACTAAACATGTGATGAATAACATGTGACAAATAGTATTTATCATGCCAAAAAAATTCTAAATAAAAATGGAAAACTACAGTATAACGTGAGAGAAGTGACAAATTATTATATAGTATAAGTCACATGATATAATAGATCATGTGATAGGGTAGCGATGCATCGTCATAACGATAAATTACTTTTTTCTTTTTAAAATTATAAATAAAAGGAAAAAAGGAATTGGCGACCTGGTCGCCATGACAACCCCTATCACGTGACTTCATATACAAATAATTTGTCACCTCCGTATCACATCCCTAGTTTTCCATTTTTACTATTTATTCTAGGGACTTAGAATTTTTCAGCATGAAAAAGCCTATTTGTCATATGTTATTCGTCATACTACTAATTTTAGCAAATTTTATAACGCCAGCTGGAATTTTCTTATTTGGAATCAATGTAATGTTATACAACCCAAAAAAGGCAATTTTATTTCTCTTGAAAATTGAAGTTTTGCATTACATAAAATTCTAAAAGGATAAGGCCGGACCAAGCAGATTTTTCGTTTAACATAACATAAGTTAGATGATAAGAGGGGGGGGTGGGCTAAAAATAATACATATATAATATATTTTTTAGGATTAAATTAGCATTTATTACGCTTCGTATTTGTTTATTTTATCTGTCTTTAGTGTAACTAAACTGATAAATTTTTTCATTATTAAATTTCCATTTATGTCCTGTTGATCATATCCATTGTTTAACTTTTAAACTCTAAAAAATGTAACAAATAAATTTATTTTTTAACTTTAAACACTAAAAAAAAAGGTTCGAAA
>QKYT01000494.1:0-16424 GCA_003550305.1 Glomus cerebriforme | reverse complement strand
AAATTTTGTTTCAAATTCGGACAAATCATATGAAAATCACCGAAGTTTAAATGCTTATAACTTTTTATGTAAGCATTTTTTTGAAAATTCGATCGGTAATTTAACAGATTTCACCTTGGAGAATAAGATTACCAGTTTATTTTTTTAAAAATCATATTTTTTTTTAATGTTAAAAATTTTCCAAGTATTACAATTTTATTGTCTAATTAAGACTTCCGGCACCATAGAATCTTAATATTATATCACTAAATGATAGGTTTACATTTGTAAGATCATACTTTTTAACTAAACAAAAGTGACATGAAAGGGTAATTTTAAACTTGGGTGCCAAAACCTACCTATGCCGAAACATATTTGGGATTCGGCATATGTCGAAATGTCGATTCAGAAATTTGCCAAAATTCCAAATCCCAAATCTCAAACCGATGCCAAAATCCTGAATCGATGCTGAAATCCCAAACCGATGCCGGAATCCCAAATTGTTGCCAAAATTCCAAACGTTGCTGAAATCCAAAAATTCCAAATTTCGGTCATTTTCATATTGGAGGTTTGGGATTTCGGCAACGGTTTGGGATTTCGGCATCGGTTTGGAATTTTGACATCGATTTGGGATTTTGGCATCAGTTTGGGATTTTGGCATAGGTTTGGGATTTGGGATTTCGGCAACTTGTATATGTCGAAAGGTATTTGGGATTCGGCATATAGCCGAAACGTTTCAGCATCCAAGTTTAGGTAATTTATAAACTAAATAAAAACTTATTGCTTTCAGCTAATTTGCAATGATAGTTAAAACTTTAGGATAAAACCAGATTTTTTTATTATTTATAAAAAGGTTTACTCCATTTTTTAGTAAAATAATTAGTTTTAGCAAATGTCATAAAGATTTGTGAAAGGTTTTACAAATCAAATTTTTATTTGCATTCTCTAAAATTGGTAAATATCCTAAAAGTTACTTTGCATCTAGTTTATTATGACGCCATATTGAAAATAATACATATATTAAATGCAATTAACTTTTCCTGTCATATGACTTTTGTCTTTTTTTTTTTTGTTTTAACAGCATATTTTATTAATTAACATGTAAAAAAAAATAAACACAAAATACATAAAATAATAAAATATATGGATCTCGTTTCTATCTAGTTTACATAAATAAGAATTTAAAAAGTAAAACTAATCTAAATGCNTACGTTATAAACCTAATATAAAAACATATCCAGTATATAACTTCATAATGAGAGGTCGCAACCAGATCGACCATCCAGAAAGTATCCCCTCCAATCCCTTAAAATAAGTTAAAAGAGAGCCGTAACTTAACTACCCGAACTGTCAGATCCATCAGAGGGACCAATTGATCCAAAATGTTAATCCAGGGGGTTCTGAGAGAAAATGCCTTAGACAGCAAGTCCGGAACAGGGGCTGAGGTCNGCGATGGGAGCCTTGAAACCTGAGCAGCGTCGGCGAGAGCACGTGATGCGATAACGTCTTTAGCGGGAAGCTTAGATGCCATAATACAACAGCGAGGAAGCCAAGTTTGGTAGAAGAAATTACGTTGCAATTTCACCACCACGGAGCAGATGAGGTTCTTGGAGGAAAGCGCCGAGAAACTATTAGAGAGACAAAAAGAAGTTAAACTGCGAGGAATAAAACCTTGGAGGATAAGTAAGGGCCAATTCGGTAAAGAACCCAGAATAGAGGCCCAGTCATATGACTTTTGTCATTTGACAGAAGTTTATGACTTATGACTTTGTCATAAAATTTTATAATTCAGGCTGGCATTATGAATTTGGCCAGAATTTGATTTTTTAATAGAATTTGATTTGCAAATTAATTACTATAAAAGAAACCAAAGTTACACAAGATCTTAAAGCGGAAGATTTTGGATTTAATTAGGTTATACGAAATCTATTCGCAATTTGTGTAATGTTACATTATCTTTAATTCCGGGCGGAATTATTAAATAATGCCGGCCGGAATACTCAAGTCACGTGATTATAATTTATGACTTATGTCTTATGATAATAGAGTCATATAACTTATGACCAAATGACCTAGAAAATTTTTATATGTCCTTGTCATATGCCAACACTGAATATATCTGATTCCAATATATCTCCAAAACTTATTGTTAATATTTTAGATGTTAATTCACTTCAAATACTATCAAATAACATATCTTGTATTTTAATGTAATCATTTTTATTATTATCCATTTTATATTCTTTATTATTTTGTATAATATTACTATATTTTTCATTATTAATACTTTACGTATCCATTTCATTACTATTGTTACATTCTTCATTAAATATTGATTCTACTTTTTTTAAGCATACTTGAACGTATTGACTATATGCAAAATGTTTACTGAATATTCAGTCACAAATAGGATATATGTAATTCATATTATTAGAAATCTAATAAGCATTTACAAAGAAATTAAAACTTTGTAAATTGAATTAGAAAATAAAATTGCAGGTTTAGTAAAATAAATTATTCTTTTTCATCATTTAATTTGCCATTCAATTTATATTGAAATCTGAAAAAGCCTCATAAATATTTACAAAATCTGACAAAAGTATGAATCCTTAAGATTACTTCATTAATACTTTATTAAAATAGTTATAGTCTAATCCAAAATAGGCAGATCACAATTTTTATTCTACAGGTGATATATTTTATAATTTTACTAAATGATTATGCATGCAGATTATATAGCTATTTATTTTGCAAAAAAAATGTATTATTATATATATAGTAAATATAAATATGAAATATATTACATTATTTTAATAAAAAATCTATGCTTCAAAAAATTTGATGCATATATTTACAATTATTATTCAGATTTGAAAAATATATACTACCATATAGCACTGCATAAAATACCTCAGGTCTGAATCAATTTACCTGATTTAAAACATTGAATTAGATCCAGATGTGTATATTTATCCTGTCAGTACTAGACAAATTTAATATATAAAAAATTTAAATTTGATTTAAAATAGTGATTAAATATTCTAATTTTTAGAAAATAAATTAGATTTACATATTACATATTTAATATCTCGAAATAGGTATTTTATATGGAAGATATGCCAAAATGGAGGTCTCTTATGCAGTGCTATATGGTATTAAGCTTTTCCTCAATAGTAAAATATCCAGATTTAAAATAGTTAATTTTTAATGAATTATATGGATATGATTTGCCTATCATTTTACATATATATTACCTATATTCTAAATTTTTAACAAAGTTTACATTACCATTATTTAAATATTTGTCAATATAGTAATATTCAGAGTTTGATAGCCAC
Source organism: Glomus cerebriforme (assembly GCA_003550305.1). Lineage (NCBI taxonomy): Eukaryota > Fungi > Glomeromycota > Glomeromycetes > Glomerales > Glomeraceae > Glomus > Glomus cerebriforme. The sequence continues at coordinate 13,107 of QKYT01000494.1, read as the reverse complement.
TTTAACATATAAGACCAACTATCATATTTAATAATTATATAACCTTTTAGATGTAATTCTATAAAAGCAACTATGTATATCACAATATCTAATTGTTCACTTAACTGTTTTCTTTTTTTTCTGCTCACTTATATAAAAAATAATGATAAAATAAAATAGAATTATTATTCTTCACCATATTTTAAATTCACTTTGTTCATGTCTCATATCTATTCTTGTAATTTTACCAAGCCCGTTGGATAACTTTTGCACTATTAATTAAGTAATATGCAACCTTTTTCTTAATTCTTTTGAAGCTTTATAAGCAGAAATACCAGTCAGTATAATATACCAAGTATAATAATTATTATAAATATCATTAATCTCATTAAAACTAAGCAATATTGCTCTTTCTCTTTTTTCACATTCTTTCATATAGGATTAAAACATATAAGATGTCTTTTGGCAATACATTTATTCAGGTAATTAATTGCATATTTGATAGTATTTTTATGGATAATTACTAAAGAATCATATATAGTGCAATAAATATGAAAAAAATGCTTTTTAACCTTAAATTTACCATTTTTATATAATCTTTCAGACATATGAATAAATTCATTTTTGGAAAAGTATTTTGGGTTATTTTCAAGAAATATTCTAAATGGATATCGAATATGAGAATATCACATTTCAGATGTTTCATTACTATATCTATATTGCAAAATATTTAATGCCTGCACTACTACAGAATTTAAACTATAATAGAAGTTAGTTTTATTTATTTTACAAGTGTAAGCAGATTATAGCAATTTATAATAGCAATTTCACTAATTTTATCAATTTATAGCATTTTTTGATTTATATACTTAATTCCTCATGATCTACTGGTCCGATTTGCATGAAATTTAGCTTGGATTAATTCTTTTGATTGGAAAATTTTAAATTTATTAGTGATTTTATTATAGAAACTCTTCCCAAAGCTTTGTATGTAATAAAAATCATACTAATTTACTATNTTACTTAGTAATTTTGAGTATTTTTGCTTAAATAAGTCAATTAATAAATTACTAAAATTACTGATTTTTTTTAAGTTTAAATAATAATTTAAACTATAAAATACTTGGTTTNTTACTTAATTTGTCATAAATCATATTGCTAATTCTTATAAAAATTTTAATTTTTTTAAAATTTTCAAACAATCAAAAGAAACACATCAGTAATTTGTAACTTAATTTTATGTAATTCAAAAAGTAACTAATCAATTTAAATAAATTTATACATTTAGGTAATTTCAGTATTCTATTTTTAGATTTTTTTTATTTCAGGTNCCAATNAGCTTTAGATCATGTGATATCATAATTTTTATTTTTTTTTCAGGTAATGCATTACTTTTGTGAGCTATTGTATACTAGATAAAATTTTATACTGTACTTATACTGTACTTGTACTGCATTATATTTAATTATTATATACTAACTGTACTAACTGTACTAATTTTTTGTACTAACAGCTATACTTTCCAACCCTACACTTGTGCTTTCACTTCTTTGATCATTAAAAAAAAAGAAATCTTATTAAATTAAAGAAGCTACTTTTTTGAGAAAAAGAAAAAAATACCTGACAACAGCTATTATCTTCACATTCCTAAAAGCTTGATCAAAAATTACACTTCAAATATGGCAATTAAACCAATTTTCAAATTTAATATCTGTGATTTTTTCACTTTCAATTTCTCTAACTCTATAAGTAATTTACAGTCAATTCATTATTGCAAAGAAGTCACAAGGTTAACAATAGAATTGTTATTTACAATAAGGCATATGTAGTCCATATCATGATATTTCTCATGGTCATAATTATTGCCAAAACTTACTTTCTTTATTATTTGCCAGACTTCATTTAAATTCATCTACAACAAATAAAAAAAAACTTGATGACTTATTGCAGTATACTGGTAATATATAAATAAAATATTTATTATCTTACCAATAAATTTATTTAGTAAATTGTTAATTTTATCTGAGAGCTCAGATATTTCTGGAATAAATGTGTCTTCTATCTCATGAAGTTCCGCTTCAGTGAAATGTTCTGCAATTAATTTATTATCAACATCTAGGATAAATGAATGGATGGCACTAGTAAATAAAACTATAGTTTAGTATGATTATTTCTACAACACAATAAAAATGTAATCGCATACAGTATATGAATACTTACTACTTGAACTCCAAATCTTTTTTCAGCTTATATAACTCTTCTTTGACAATCCTTTCAGATGAAAGTTTCTATATGAATTGCTTATTTATTAATTTATATACTTCTTCGATCTCTTTATGATTTATCTTGCTCAGTTTAAATGGTCTATTCTAAGTGGCAAAAACATAATATTCAATATACATAAAAAAACTGAAATCAGAAGTCTAATGAGATTTACTTTATTTGCCTTCACATTGTTGGTTGCCTAATCATCAATCATCTTTTTTAAACAGATAGTAATGAGAATAATAAATATTTGCTGCTAATAATACTTGCCAGATATAATTATTTCATGATCTGATATATTCAAATCACTTTTTTTGAATCATCATCATTCTTAAAGGAATTATAAATATCAGTTTCTGCCTATGTATATATCCAAAAGTTTAAGAAAAATACTTTTTTTTGTGTTAAACATTAATATAAATATAATTACTTTAATTCCAGAAGACATGGAAACATCTGATAGATTAGAAGTTTATGACAGTTGAATCTGTGCAAAAAAGCTATGTTAAAGGGGAGTAATAAGAAGTTGTGGAGGAATACATAAAATTTCATTATCTATTTCTACTGGCTCTCGAGTTTATTTGAGATTCAATTATTTTTAAAATACTGAAAAATACTATTTATCAAGTTTAATTCTTACATTAAGAATAAAATTTCTATTTCTACCATTATTTATATTTCCATAAACAATACTATCTAGAAATATTGATTAGTAAAGATGTAACTGCCTGCTTGAGCATTCAGTATCCCATTTTTTTGCTTGTTAGCAATCAGATTGAGACTCTTATGAATAAAGATTTTAAAAATTAACAAAACTAACTACTTTTTTTATTGGATTTTTTTTTTGGTTTTCATTCCATTAAGTCAGCAAAAAGTCTTGAATATCAGGTAACCTATAAGATCATCTATGCCTTAATAGAACTAGGCTAGTTGGTTAAAAGTTCTAAACATCAAGAAACCTAAAAGATTTTCTATGCCTTAACACTGATCTTTAAACCAAGAAGATTTCTTCATCAGATCACCATTTACCTATACTAATAAGAAATCATACTTGCCTTCCTGTATTTATTAAGAAAAATTCTTACTTTTTCTTACTTAAAATCTTACTTATGTTTGATAATATCCTCAAGGTTTTTGATACTTTAAACTCAAACAATTCTTTACTACATTTATTTAAAAAGTCTATGATATTCCATTCAAAATATTTTCAATTAAAGTAATTTTATATATACAACATGTTTAAACTGTAGTCTAAGAAAAAATTTTTTTTAAAAATTTTATGCATTTTAGAGTTCTAAATCTATAATATTTTGTATTAAATCACGTTATATGTAGTGAATCAAACATTAAAATACCTAAACTGAGATTTTTCATATATATAGTTGATTACAAAATGCTAGATAAGCAAATAAAATGTATGATACTATCAAAGAGGAAGGGAGTACATAAATTCTAGACCATTTAATGTGAATTCTAGCATCAAATTATTTCTTTATTCTTACAGCTAATTTATTTCTATATTTTTTGCTAACTACATGATTCTTACACTCACATTCTTTTACTATACTAGTTCTTGAAATAAATCGTTTTACCTATATTTATAGAATTTTTGTCTATCTCCAAACACACAAACTATATAAAATATTATTCCTCAAAAAAGAACTTCTCTGAGATTAAGAAATTTTGAACCTATAGTACATTTATAGGAGTATTAGCAACTGAGTTAAAAAAATAATACAAGATAATATTACCAATTTATACTTATCATCATGATTTATTTTTACATAATTCCATTCTGCCTCATATATAAAAAATTTATTGCTTAATTTTTTTTATATTATTGCCAATATAATACTGTGCAAAGTTTCAAGAATTCAGCACGTGAAAATACTTATGACAAAAAAATTATTTGATATACTATATCAGACTTTGCTGTGCCATTGCATGTGATAAGATTCATAGAAGTAATTTTACTATGTCTATTGTATGTATTAAAGATTTTCTTGGTAAAGATCAAAATGCTAATACATAGTAAGAAGAGTAATATATCTATTTTATTTTGAAACATCTATAGAAACAGAAAAATTAATTAATATTATGATAAAATATTTCAAGATTCAAGAAGCTTGCCAAGCAATAAAACTTATTGTTTTGCAGAATATAGTGATCAAGAATATTAACAATGTAAATATTAGTAAGTTTGATTAGTTTGAATATTTCGCTTAATTTTTTGTTTTACTTATACAAAGTGAATAAAAAGATTTACTAATTAGGCCTTATTTTTTTATATAATTTGCAGTAGGTTTAAGATCTTTGAGAGAAATTTTCATTAATATAACAAATCCAATTAACTCACCAAAAATAGAATGAAGTTGCTATTAAATTATATAATTAGATTATGAAGTCACTATTAGATTATGAAATTACTATTAAGTTATGAAGTTACCTTCATAATCTGATCCAAGTTACCAGTAATTCTTTAACATAATTATGTCAAAAAGTTACTGGGAACTAGAATAAATTAAAATAAATAAAAATAAAAAAATTCAAACTAATATACCAAATTTTATAGAAGGTTTCTTCTAATTTATATTGCCATTCTAAAGATAAAAAACAAACTGATCTAGATTTTAGAAAACCTATAAAAAGAAAAAAGAAGGTAAAAATAAGTAAAAATAAATTAATATAAATAAAAATAAAAAAAATATCAAAATAACATACTGATTTTATAGAAACCTGCTAATTGATATTGCTATTTCAAAGTTTAAAGTATGAACTATTTAAAAAAACTTATAAAAGAAATAAAATTAAAGTAAATATATAATAAAATAAAATAAAAAAATAATTTTAACATATCAAATTCTATAGAAATTAAGGTTTCTTAAACTCAAATTAAATCAAATATGAAACTAATTTGAATTTGTCAAATCAAATCAGATTTGAATTAAATTCAAATCAAATATTAAATATTTATCAAATTGATTAATTAAATTAAAGAATTTTCAAATCAAATCAAATCAAATTCAAATTAAATCAAAAAAAAACTGATTTGAATTTGCAAATTCAAATTAAATTCAAATTGAATGTCAAATATCAAATCAAATTGCATATTTTTAGTAGAAACCTATGACTAATATTACTATTCTAAAGTTTGAAATATACTTTTCTGTAAAATAAATTTTTTTGAATTATAACTGACATAACACAATAATGTAATTTAATGTAATTCATATGTTTAATTAGTAAAAATTATAACTGATGTAATTGATTTTGCTCATAATGAAATATTTTAACAATGGCTTTTTAATTTTGCTGGAAAGTATAGTCTGAAGAATGAACTGTTCAAGAGAACCTACAAAAAGAAATAGAACTGAAATAAAAAAAAAATAAAATAAAAAGTACTTATTACCAAATAAGCACTATTCTAGAGTTATGACTTTAGCTAAAAAAAATTGTTATATTTTCAAAAATAATATTTTAAAATTATTACTTCCAATAAAAATATTATATGAAGATTATTAAATTATTAAATTATTATTAATTTTTTTATTAACTGTTAATTAATTTTTTTTTATTTAATTTTTTTACTAATCACAAATTTTTGCAAACTGCAATAATTTTTTTATTAATTTTTTTTATCATTATTTTTAAAATGATACAGTATATGCAATCAATCTGCATATAAAAATTCAATTCTGATTCTAATTATTTAGATAATTAGTATTATATAATCAAACAAAAAATTAGCCCAATAAAGATATTTTTTTGCAACTAAAACAAGTGTCAATAAGGTATTCTTAAAAGATTATTATAAACATTAAAATATAATAATGAATAAATGCATCTTTAAATTATTATTTTTTTTTTTTTTGAAGACAAGCTGACTAAACAAAAACTTTATTATTTCAATCTTAAGACCCTTTTTACAGGACCATACAATTGGCAACAAAAATAGCTATGCAGAGATAAGACCTAACACTATATAGTAGAAAATCCCAACTTGTCACACTTACGCCATATAGGTCCTCAGAGTACGGTCAGGACATCCCAATCAACTTAGAAAGTATCGACTCTGGATCAACCCCATACCCCAGTGCTAGAAACCAATAAAATTCTTTAACCAGTTTTTTTGTATCTCCCTGTCAAAAGAAATGCCTAATGTCCAGTTCATCTGAATCTTCCCACAAACTCCTGGGATTTCAAACTAGTACGAAACATTAATGAAGTTAAAGAGGTCAGCTACTAGTACTAACCTCCAAAACGTAAGACATCCTACTGACATACATTCAGGTCTTTAAACTAGCTAGATACGTTATATAAGTCCTTACCAACCTATTTAAAAAAATTTATGAAAGCTGGCTGCTAGTACCAATCTCCAGGAAGAAGAAACTTACCTAATAAACTAAAACTAGAATAAAAGGAAAATCTAAAGTAAATCCCATCTCTATTTCTCTACCCCATCTTCACTGATACCAAGTCGCCCTAACAGATATTCCTGATGAATCAAGTCGACTGCTTATACTGTTTTATCTGAAGGCCATCACCTAGTATCTATTCTTCCATCTTCTGCTCCAGTGGTAGTTCTCCATAATAGGCTAATTCCTCACAGCACTGCTAGACATTCTTCCAAAAATTGAGTCGACTACTTACCAAAGAATGAATTTGTCTTTTGACTATAACCGTTCAGCTTGTTCCTATCGAAGAATCTTTACCCTTGATATACCTATTGCAAAAAATAATACCAAAGCGTCCCAACCAACTGTCTTCCAAAGACCTACGTTAGCGCACCTTAATATTGTACCCACTGTCTTCCGCACCTTATATACTTTTTTTTTGATTTTTCTGATAACTTCTAAACATGACGTCACCTTAAGGGGTAAAATAGGGATCACCACAGTGAAATAAACAAAGGATGTGTAATAACAAGAGAACCAATCATCAACAAATAATCAGCTATCAATCAATTTTCGGGTACTCCTCATCTCCCACCAGAAATCCAAAAACAATGGTGAGTTTAGAAAAATTAAGACCTAAGGAAGTAAAATATTTCTCTACCAAAGAATACAAATTTTCAACCAGTTCAGCATTTGTCTTCACGAGTCCCAAAAAACTAATGTCCTTCCACCTTTCTACCAACAAAAACGAATATTTAAATTTAAAAAAAAAGAAATAAACACTAAACTTATACTCCAGAAAAGCCTCTCCCTGATGCGTCAAGGACATACAATAATTCAGCGAAAAACTGCTTAACTTCCAAAGAAACTTCGCACTAGGCCTGTTTCAGGATCTACCTAGAACAGCCACAAGTCCAACCCATCCATCTTGTGCACAAAGAGCGTATCTTAGAATACCAAATGACCGCTTGGTATCAACTTTAGAGAAAGATGTAGGTGACTGAAAATTATGTTGACCTGACTTGCGAAGAAACTTAGTGTGCCGAACACTAAATAATAAACTTTCTAAACTTTTCTAATTAAGTCTAGCGTTGTAGAGCAACTTTTCCTATAACTAAAAGACCACTTTCTTAGAACAAAATGGCCAAAAAGCATAACTTTTCTTTCCAAAACTTCTTCAGAGAAATGGGCATAGGGATCAGCAGGGAGAGTTGCCAATGCATCTTTAAATTATTATAAATATAAGCTATTATACAATAATTATAATTTTTTTATGATTAAAATCAATAAATTTTTTTGAATTCAGTATTTAGAAAAAAATATGTGTATGTGATAAAACTATCAAATCAAATACAAAAAATAGAATTGAACAAGTAAAAGTTACCTTTACTCAAATTTTAAAGCTTAGCTTACTGTTAAAATAACTTGAATATATTCAAGAAAGCATAACTTATTATCTTACATGCAATAGCACATTCTAAAGAAAAAAATCTAATACTACTTAAATTTACAAACAGGTTTTTGTTTAATTTTATTAACCAATAATATTCAATATAAGATAAATTTAAAATTAAAATAATAATAATCTTGAGATAAATAAAAAATCAGATACAAAACAAGTGATATCCTTTAATTTAATTATAAAATTTTTTACTGGCTCAGTATTACTATCTAAATAAATGAAAATAGAAGTATTATTATTAGATGATATTCTTGCAGATATTTACTTTTATATTATGAAATTAACTAGTAATAAAATATTATGCATTCAAATTATTTAGTATCATTTAAGCCAAAAAAATCTGCAAAAATTGGAATACAACTGATAGATATATAAGATTATAAAAAATTCCTTTTAGTTTACAAAAAAATTGATAGAAAAAAATAAGAATATAGTAATTATAGTATTTTTAAAAAAGATAAAAAGTAAAAGTAAAAGGTAACTAATTGCATTATTTTAATGAATATAGTCATATAAAATAATTATATTATCTTTAAATATTTAAGAAAATTCAAATTCTAAAGATTCAGAAAATGAGAATACTAATTTGCAAAAAAAAAAGAAAGAAATTCCAAAATTGAATCATTTTTTTAAAGTTTTACAATAAGAAGAATATATAATTCAGAAATTAAGAGATCAATATACTGTAAATTTAGCCAATATGATATATGTTTTATTGATGATAAAAGACATATAAAACTCATTGCAATACATTTCCAATACTGGATTAGGAAAATTATAATTTATATTAATTATTAAATAAATTTTTAATTAATTTTATTTATTCTTAAATTTGAAAAATTACAGATAATACACAACTGCCTAATTTACCTATTTTTTTCATAATCTAATAGCATTAAAATAATAACATTTACAACTATAACTTTAATACTTATAACACCAAATTCAAATTTCAATATTTTACTTTTTTTTGCTATTTCACTTCAAATGTTTTTTTTTATGCAAAATTTAATTACAAATAATTCATCCAATTCACTATTAAATATATTATTTTCTTTAAGACAATCAGTTCTATCTCTTGATAAGTTTTTTATTAAATTAGATGAATCATCAAATGGTAATAAGAAATTTACTATAAGATTTAAAGATATTTTTAAAGAAGAATGAATTTTTGTAAATAAAATTTATAATTTTACAGATATAAAATTTGATTAACTAGATGTAAATAAAATAGAATATAGTGTAAAGCATTTAGAGCCACAGTAAAATATTACAAATAATCTAATTTTTTATGTTTAGTTACCATATAGCACTGTCTAAAATATTCCAGATCTGAATTAATTTACCTGATTTAAAATATTGAATTAGATCTAAGTATACAGATGGTGACCAAAATGATCTGGCCACTTTTTAAAGTAAAAAATAATTATATATTATATAATAAAAATAAAAATTTTAAACCAAATATTTTATTTATGATTCAATTTATTAAATTATAAAAAAATTTAATAACTAATCCTATTTCCATTTGCCTCAATAACTGCTTCAATTTTTTGTGACATACTATTAATTAAATTTTTATAATATTCTTGTGGAAGGTCATTCCACACATCTTTAACATAACTTTCAAGAACCTTAATATTAAATAATGGTGGAGTATGCCTATGAACCATTATTTTCATCTCAGCCTAAATATTTTCTATTGGATTCAAATCTGAACTTTGGGCTGGCCAATCAAACATTATGATTTTAGCATTTTTATGGGCAGTTTTAGCAACTTTTGAACGATGAGATGGGCATTATTCTCTTGGAAAATTCTACTGCTATCTGAAAAATATTTATGCAAAGTGGATACAGCATATTTATTAATAATCTTGGCATAAAATTGACTAGTAACTGAATTCTCTATTGAAACAATATTCTAAGTGAAACATTTCCAAAACATTTTGCTTAGACTATGCTTTACTATAACTGTAATACAGTCTGGATTCAATTCTTTCCCAGGTTCACATCATACCATTCCAGAATGACCTTATTGAAACTGTGTAAATGTACTTTTATCAGAAAAAAATACTTTTCTTCATTTCTTGCACTTTAATTTTCATGTGCATAAGTCCATTCAAGATGAGCTTGGCAGTATGCTTCTATCATTGCAGGTTTTTTGTGAGATAAATGTGCAGTAACTCCAACTTTCTTAAAACTATAGTATATAGTATGAGCAGAAATAGGTTTATTGATATGAGCTGTCCATACTGTTGCAAGTTTTTTTGAATAAAGTTAGTAGTTTTACCATTTTTTTTAACAAAAGCTTTAAACTCCTGCTGGACTGGTGAATTTAAAAGTGGAGAATAGCCAGTTAGTTTTTTTTGGAGTTAAAGAATGTGTTTCTTGAAGATGTATAAGTATATTATTAATGGTTGTTTTCTCACACCCCAACTGTTTAGCAATTGTATGACTTAAATGTCTACAATTATAGCCATAAACTATAGTACTATGAGTTTTGAGGATAAGTGGCTTTATTATTTCATTATTTCTAGAATGTTCTAGAAAAATTAAAGTTAGGAATATATTTATTATGATTATAAATACAAAATCACGTATTGTTTACATAATAATAACGTGTGATATTCTACTTGATTTCAGTAAACAAAACTGGCTGGATCATTTTGGTTACTATATATATATAAAATATGATTATCTTGTCAGTACTAGACAAATTTAGTATATGAAAAATTTAAATTTAATTTAAAATAGTGATTAAATATTCTAATTTTTAGAAAATAAATTAGATTTATATATTACATATTTGATATTTTGAAATAAGTATTTTATATAAAAGGTATACTGAAATGGAACTATATCATGGTAATCAGATCTTCTAAATTTATGTAATAATAATTGATCAAATTATTTTTGTAATTACTAAATTAATAATAAAACAATAAAAAACTTTTGTTTTTTATATAATAATCAAATTTTATTTCTAATATTATAAATGTTATATCTAATTAAATTCAAAAAAATAATTATATTTTTTAAATTTTATTTATAAATTTTATATTACATCTATCTAATTAAAAAAAAAGTTAAAAATCTGTTACATTTAGATTAGCCTGTATAAATTAATTTTAACAATTGTGCAATGCTTGATCGTTTGCACCTGATTTATTCCATTTTTTATTAGTTCAGATTATTTGATTGATCGGTAGATTACTAATTTGTATATTTCAATTATTATTTTTTTTTAACTATTTTTTAGCGTCTTAGTAAAATAAATAATTTAAAACTTATTAAGTTAATAACTTTTATTTCATTAATATTTTTTTATATATATAATAATAAATTACTGTGAAATCTAACGTTTAGATTAGCCTATATAAATAGTTTTTAAATTGTGTAATGTGTGATTTGCCTGCATTTGATTTATTTCATATTATGAATAGGTTCAGATGAAATGAAATGGCATACTGCGGCGATCTGATAAGTGACGTGATTATTAATTAACCTATTATAGAGATTAATTTTTTAAATTGTAAAACATAATCCAATTTTTGTTTTTTTTTTTATATTAACTATTGATTTAAGTTCATTGATCCCAGTACGAAACAACGGGTTATGGCTAGTATAAATTAAATTTTTGAAAAATTCTTCAGCCATTTGTAAAGTAATTTGAAAATATGCTATTAAAAAAGGATATCTAAAATTATTATATAAATTAATAAAATCTCTGTATTTTTTTAAAAAATAACTTTATAATAGAAAAACAGGTTTCAATAAGATTAAAATCAGNTAAGTAGGAAGATAAAAATTCAACATAACTATCAAATGTTTCAATATATTTTATAATTAGATAAGTAGGAAGATAAAAATTCAACATAACTATCAAATGNTTCAATATATTCTATAAGATCTTTATCATGATAAATTTGTATATTATCAAATACAAGAACATTTTATTCATTAGGATATGCATTTATCTGAGATACCAAATATAAAAAAAAATAATAGATTAATTATTACAATTGTAATAATAATAAGTAATAAATAAAACTTATAATTCAATATATCATATTTGAAATAAAAAATTCCTTAAATTTAAAATCTTACACTTAGTTTTATCAAATTTTTACTATAGTTTTATTATAGTTTCACAAATTTTCATCTTGACAGATTTTACTTTTCATCAAATTTTGCTAATTTTTTAATAAAACTTTAATATAATTTTGTCAAATTATTACATTTCATTATTTTGCCTATTTGCTAAACTCCCTAGTTTTATTAAGCAATCTTAATGGGACCCATTCACTTACCCAATAGTTATTTCCCTAACAGGATTATTTTTCTAACAATCATTTTTTTAACAGTTATTTTCCTGATATGGTCATTTTCCTGACAATTATTTCCTTGACAAATATAATTTCATTTTCTAGTTTAGATAAGGTGACTCTTAAAGGAGTTTATTTAACATCATAATCTGATCCCAATAGAAATTTTTATATTCCTTAATATTAGATATACATGTAGATAATTCTAAAAATAAAAATAAAAATAAATATTAATTTTTTTTATTTATTGAAAAGATTAATGAAATAAAATATAATAATTTTAGTGTAATAAAAAAAATATTAAAAATTCAAAATCTTAGTTTTTTTTAATTAATATTTTTTAAAAATTTAATTCTTAAACTGTATATTTTATCTTATTTTTCTTAAGAATAAATAAAAAAGTATACAATAAATTAAGTATTAATATTATAGAATAAAGCATTTACCATTTTTTTAGATAAAATAATTTTTTTCTATCAGAAAAATGATTGTCAGAGAAATGATAATATCAGGAAAATAACTGTCAGAAAAATGATTCTGTCAGAAAAATGACTGTCAGTGAAATAATTATCAGGAAAATAACCCAAAACCATCTTACATCAGGAATTTATTTAGTACGAAGTATTTCGTAAATCTACGCCTTTGTAATACTACGTAAGGCTACGACCCCGTCGAAAGATTA
>QKYT01000493.1:67819-89078 GCA_003550305.1 Glomus cerebriforme | reverse complement strand
ATTTTTTAAGTGTTTGTATATACTTTGAATATTTTCCCTCTCCTCTCTTGATTTTTAATTTTTTATATTTAATGTAAGCAAACTTTTAAATTGTTAAGGCTTAGNTTAGAATAAACATCAAATAANAACTTTCTCTGAGGAAAACATTGATAAATCTTTCCCTATAAAAAACNTTGCACAAAATGTGAAAATTATCTGGCTTGTTTAGATATTGCCAATTTTGTAATAAATTAATGAAATGTTACAATTATAACTGATAATGGAAATATTTGAATAAATATTTTCATAGGGCCTGGATTATTCCAGGTTCCTTTTTTTCATAGGAAGTTTTCTACACATTCTAAAACACCTTATCCATTAAATAGTTAATTATATCATGAATTGCAAATTAATAAAGCTGACAAATTGCCAGTACAGTGGTAAAANAAAATCCAGGTAAATTCATCTGCNGTAACTATTTAAAGATTAGACTAGGGAACTTAATTGTCTCAAAAAACTGTAATCAATNAATTGATTGATTAAACATAGACAAGNTTTGACAATTACCTGATAAAATTGATTTTTTATAAGAAACAAAAATTAAATATTTAATTTTCAGGACTTTGTAAATCATCACAGTAAATTCTAGCCCCAAGATACCATCAAAAAAATTTTGGTAACGTGACTTGCATTTTTACCATTTGTATTACACCCAAGCCAAAATGTTACGTTGGGTAATTGCTAGTCAACTACCCCAACATCTTATAAAAAATTCAGCCATGTGATTGTGAATATAGCAAATGTTGGCAAATTTTTTGGCAAAAAATACAATTAAAAAAACTATTAAATTTTTTTAAATTTTTTATTTTCAAAAAAAAAAATTTTTATTGCAAACCGTTATATCACTATAATTCTGCCAAAATTATAATTTCATAATGCCAGCAGAAATGATCTGCATGAAATTACCATTCCAAAAATGAGTATAATTAACCTATTTTGATCATTTTGAAACGGATGCCCCCTTTTCTCTCCTTAACTTCGCTTTTACATTATGGCATGTTCAAAATTATTTTCAGGAGATTTACCTGAATTATTAAATGAAATTATACAATATTTTCAAAATGATTATAAAACATTATATTCATGTATTTTAGTTAATAGATTATTGTGTCGTTTAATAATTCCATTATTATGGGAGGATCCATTTACAACTGCATTTAATTATCATTTTATTGGAATTTACTTAAATAATTTAAGTGATGAAGATAAAACAAAATTAAATGAATATAGAAGAATTAAAAATATTAATATCGAATTATTTCCTAAAAAATCAAATACATTATTCAATTATCCTAGTTTTATTAAATGTTTGAATGTACAATATTTAATCGCATGTATTGAGAATTATTTTAGACAAATTTTAGATTTATTACCTTCAAATCCAATTATTTTGTATTTAACAGAATCAGTATATGAATTATTGTTTAAAATGTTTATTGAAAATGGAGCAAATTTACATACTTTTGAAGCTGTAAAATACCATAAAAATATTAAACATTTTAATTATACTTTTAATCAATATCCAAATTTTATTTGTAATATTAGAAATTTTAAACTTTATTTTTATGATAGTGTAGATGAAAGNNAAACAACACTTCAACCTTTTTTAAAATATTTATGTTCTAATTGTTATTCAATTTCATCACTTTATATTCGAATTTTCAATGATACATTAATTAAGAAATATTTATCACAAATAATTAATTTACAAAAAAATCTCAAAAAAATCACATTCGAGAGTACTATTGACTCTTTTTTCTTACTTAATCCATTATCTTCATTAAAGAATTCTAATTGTTCAAATACTTTAAAAACAATTATATTTTATTTTATTGCTTTTAATAATATAAATAATATAATAACTTTAAATGAAGTATTTGAACAATTAAATGTTTTAGAATCTATTCATATTCTTAATTGTCATTCTTTGNATANTAANTTTACTCAACAAATTATGAACATAACTAAACCATTTAAATTAAAAACTTTATTCATAGATGAATATGAAACATTACAATTTGAATCATTAGAATTACTATTACAAAAATCTGGTGATTATTTAGAAAATTTTGGATTTATATCTGATGAAATTGATGAAATTGATGAAAATATTGAATCAACCAAATTACTTAAGTTAATTATAAAATATTGCAAAAAAATTAAATTTCTTGATTTGCCAGAACTCAATGGTCAGAATCTCAATACAGCACTTAGTTTAATTGAAAACATTAAACAAAGTCTTAATTATCTTTCTATCAATTGTTATTATTTTGAACTTAGTTCAGTTATATTACGAGATTTAGGACAAGTTCTTCCTTCTGAATTAGAATATTTAAATTTATGTCTCACATTTTATGCAAGTGATTTTAAAGTTTTTTTTAGAAAATTCTCAAAATACTTTTATTAAAAAATTATTAATNAACCAAGAATATGTGGAGGAAGATATAGATATTTGGAAGGAAGATACATTATCATATTTTGAAGAAGGAAAAGAAGATACTTTGCCATATATAGAGAAAGGTATTTATACTATTTTACCATATTTAAAAGAATATATTATGAAAAAGGAAAGAGTTAAGTATTTAGCTATTAAAGATGCTTCTTCTTATTCAAGTTATTTAATNGATGAAGAAGTAAATNAATTTAAGTTATATAATATTACAATCCAACCTTATGATAATTTACACATTAATTGGTATAATATTGTGAATATGGATTTTATGGATTAGTTATTATTTTTAATATAGTGATTACATTCATATAAGGATCTGTGACGAATTTACTAATTAATTTTGTATCGTTGAGTGGCGGATTGGCAATTAATTAATTTTATGCAATATGTTAGATCATTTATAACTCGTTAGCATGATATATATTATACTTAGAATTTGTATCCAATAATTTGATCATTTCTAATTATTTTTTCTTATTTTTTCTTTTAATATTTTAAAAAATAGGATTTTTTTTAAGAAAAAAAATCAGCATATAAAATGGGTATGCAATAAATAAATAACCAATGATTAGAATTGTTTAAAAAATATGCAAATTTTTAGTATATAAAGTTTAACTTTTATCTTTTTTTCCTTATCTCACAATCGATTTTTAATTCAAAAATTTAAAGACATCATTACTTAGTTTTTTATATTCATGTGAAAAATTTATAAACATAAAGTAAATTTATTATCATTTAATCAGTTAGTTTCCATTAAATTAAAATTAAAGTTAGCTCAAAATTATTTAAAATTAAAATAATACATGAATATTAAACACATTTTAAAAACATTTGGATTGATGATTTTTTTTATATTTGAATATTATTAATCTAATATTAAATAGATTTTTTATAAAAATTTTTTATTATTTAGTTCTTTCAATCATTGAAGTCATTTGGGTGATTTAATTTGTCTAAAAGGCGATTCAAATATCTCCTACATACATTGTTTGTAATAACACGTGCAATAACATGGGAATTAAAATTTGAGCCTAAACTAAAACCATCGTAAGAATGAAAATTTTAAACGAAATTTACTTGATTAAAGAATACATAATACTTCCAAATATTGAGATTTGACATTTAATAAATTCTTCAGTTCTATAATATTCTTAGTAATTTTAAATAAAAGTAATTGATTACATGTGCGTGCAATCAATTTTTATATTCGGATTAACCTTGTTAAAATTTCAATTGGTAGAGGTAAATACTCTATACAATCCAATGTAATATAATTATTATTGTCTTATGTGTGAAGGCCACAATAATACTGAAAACATCAGTTCTTAAAGTATTTGATAAAGATATCTGGTAATCCCATTAGGCAACATACTTATTAGGTTCTTGGGAGACTAGTCACTTGAGAAAAGACAATAGTGATCACTTTTCCAGGCAGTAATCTCCAATCTAGGCAAAGATATTTTCCAGAATAAGGAATTCATGCGATATCACAACCTCACTGCTATTAAAGTAGTTCAAGACCCAAAGGCAAAAACTCATAGGATTTTTAAAGACCCTTGATGACTTAAATTTAGCTTGTTAGCAGGCAGAGTTCAATATCAAAGAAACTATTGTTAAGTGGAAAATAGATAAATTCATGAAGAAATGAGTATCCCCATCAAACACATCTACTAACTCCAAGAACTCTTCATACCAGAAATCCTCTTCCACCAAATTGAAGTCTCAGAAAAGAAATACGGAATGTAAGAATGCAAATGTGAACATAATAAGACTAAATATAAGATGATAGATTACTTCCAAAAGCTACCAAGAAAGTTGCAAAGCTTACATCATTCTTCAAAGATTCCAAAGTTCTAAGTAATGATATCATCTTCACGTGGTTATAGTGGAGCCAATTAAAACAACTCCTGATCTGAGCTTTAATCATGTAAAGATATCCTTTTTTTTCTTTTTCTTCCTTTAGGCAATGTGGCCTCCCACTGTGACAACAATCGGCTATAATCTACCCAGCAACTCAATATCTGGTAATTAGATTGAGCTTTCATTGTGGTACCTGGTTATCAGAAATAGAGGTAAACAGTTTTTCTGGCAGATATAAATCTGAGCATAGGCCCATGAGGAATATTTTATTTTGATTTTTCTTTTTTTTCTTTTTTTTTTTGTTTTTTTTTTCATCTTCCCCAGTACTCTTTTTTTTTATCCTTTTTAGTAAGATGAGGTAGCATTCAGGATTTAATTTTGTCAAAAAATATTTAGTGATTATTGAATGATTTTAATTCTCTTTTTCTCAATAAATGTGACTATCTTTACAAAAATAAACACGAGTTTAACTATGGTTATACCAAAATTTTCTTCTCTCATATTTACATGATACACCTTTCTATTTTAATCAAAAGGGAAAATGGCAATATGTATACTTACCAAATTACTCTTGAAGTGCATAACTACATCCAAATAAGATTTATAATAATGTAAAACTTATTGTTTATACGTACTGCACTTTAAATTTGATTAATTTGTGCTTTATTGAAAAATATTTTTCATGAAAAATTAAAATTTTGCTAATTTTTGTTTTCTATTTAAAAAAAGTCAACCATATGATTTGTAACTATTCCAATCAATGAATTGTATTTAAAATAATAAATTTTATAATAAATTAAAAGGAATAAAGTACATAATATATATAAATAAATATATAAATAATCAAATAATTAATAATAATCAAATAATAACAATAATACTATTTATATTTAATTTTAAATTGCACATTCCAAACAGTCAGAACCTTCTACTTCAATAAGTAATCGACTTGTATAACATGCTTGTGAATGAAATTGTTCATCAGAAATATTGACTGAGGTTTGTGTTAAAGCATTATTGGCATTTACAAATTCATTTGTATCATTTATTAAAAAGTTATCAATATTAGTAGCAAATTTTATATATCGTTTACTTTCTTCTTCATTTAATTCATAATACCTATAAACACATCTAAGCCATTGAGATATAGAATTTTCAAGATCTATAATAGTTGGTCTTTTTAAAGGATCTGAATCCCAACATTTTTTCATCAAATCTATATAACATTTAGGAGTATTTTCATTAATTTCAGGGCGTTCACCATCACAAATTCTTAAACTAAGTTGATGATCATGTGCTCTTTCGCTAAATGGGGGAATACCTGACGTAAATTCCCACATTATCATTGAAAGACTATAGATATCACTTGCTGGAGTATAAGGTTTATTTCTTAATACTTCAGGTGCTATATAAGGCAAAACTCCATAAACTCTATCAATAGAATCTTGTAAATCATTTACAGGTTTACATAATCCTAAATCAATGATATATGTTTCATAATTTTCTGATATCAAAATATTACCATCATGAAGATCACAATGAATAAGATTTGATTCATGTATTGTTTTGAGTCCTAATATAATATTTTTTAATAATTGTAATTTGTGTTGCCATTTAAATTTTACTATCTTGGATAAACATTTCCTTAAACTTCCTTCTTTTGCGTAACTCATTACTATCATATAATTCAAATTATTTGGATCTTGAGTAATTCCAAAGAACTGAATGAATTTTGAAAATGATTTTTTCTGACAATTATAATGATGTATCCACTATATATAAACAATAAAAATTAAAAATTTTAGTAATAAAAAAAAATAAAAAATAAAATTACTATTAAATATAAACATCATACCTCACTTAAAAATTTATTATCTAGTCTTGATGAGTTGTTAAGATTTTTAAGAACAACTTCATAACCTTTTTGAGAATTCCACCTATTCCACTGTTGTTTATCAGAATTCCAACTATCAATAGGTCCTTCTAACCAGATAGCTTTATAAATTTCACTGAATCCTCCTTTATCATGATAATTGATATTTTTCAACTTATTATAAGGTATCCATTCTAAAACTTCATAACTATTTTTAGCACTTAGCTGCGCTTCTTGAATAAATTTATCAATAAATTCATTTTCACTATTCCACTTTGAAAAATCCAGTTGAAATCGTTTAGTATTACATTGTTGACACCAATTGTAATCAATATATGGTTGTTTGCATTCTTTACATAAATTATTAATATTGGAATTTTTTAAAGTATTATTTTCTTTTGCTTTATAATACCAGTAGAAAGCTTTTTCTAAATTCTTTTCTGTTCCTTCACCATTGTGATAACATGTGGCTAATTTATACATTGCGTTTTCATTATCATTTTCTGCTGCTTTTTGATACCAATAAAATGCTGCTTCTATATTTTTTCCTGTTCCCAATCCATTTTCATAACATGCAGCTAGATTATATTGTGCATTTTTGCCATCACTTTCTGCCACTTTCTGAAGCCAATAAAAACATTTTTCCATATTTTTTTCTGTTCCCTCACCAATATAATAACATATGGCTAAATTATTCATTGCATCTTTATCACCATTTTCTGCTGCTTTTTGAAACCAATAAAAGGCTTTTTCTAAATTCTTTTCTATTCCTATACCATCCTGATAATACATGGCTAATCTATCCATTGCAATTTCATTACCATTTTCTGCTGCTTTTTGAAACCAATAAAAGGCTTTTTCTAAATTCTTTTCTGTTCCCTCACCATTTTCATAACAATTGCCCAAAAGACCTTGTGCATTAATATGACCCATCTCTGAAGCTTTTTGAAACCAATAAAAGGCTTTTTCTAGATTCCTTTCTGTTCCTTCACCATTTTTATAATAAATAGCTATATTATGCATTGCATCATTATTACCATTTTCTGCTGCTTTTTGAGACCAATAAAAGGCTTTTCCTAAATTCTTTTCTGTTCCTTCACCATTATAATAACGTCTGCTAAATTATTCATTGCATATACATCACCATTTTCTGCTGCTTTTACATACCAATAAAGGGCTTCATTAAAATTCTTTTCTGTTCCCTCACCACTTTCATAACATTTGCCTAAAAAAACTTGTGGATCAGTATAATCCATCTCTGATGCTTTTTGAAACCAATAAAAGGCTTTTTCTAAATTTTTTTCTGTCCCTTCACCATTATAATAACGTCTGGCTAAATTATCCATTGCGATCTCATTATCATTTTCTGCTGCCTTTTGATACCAATGAAGGGCTTTTTCTAAATTCTTTTCTACCCCTTCACCATTATAATAGCATGTAGCTAAATTACACATTGCATCTTTATTACCATTTTCTGCCCCTTTTTGAAACCAATAAAATGCTTTTTCTATATTTTTTTCTGTTCCTTCACCATTATAATAATGTCCAGCTAAATTATTCATTGCTTGTTCTGCACCATTTTCTGCTGCTTTTTGAAACCAATAAAATGCCTTTTCTTCATTTTTTTCTGTTCCTTCACCATTATAATAAAACCCGGCTAAATTATTCATTGCTTGTTCTACACCATTTTCTGCTGCCTTTTGATACCAATAAATTGCTTTTTCTAAATTCTTTATTATCCCTTCACCATTGTGATAACATATGGCTAAATTATATTGTGCACTTATGACACCGTTTTCTGCTGCTTTTTGACACCAATAAAATGCTTTTTTCATATTTTCTTCTGTTCCTTCACCATTTTTATAAAGTATGGCTGTGATAATCATTGCATCTTTATTACCATTTTCTGCTGCTTTTTGAAACCAATAAAATGCTTTTTCTAAATTCTTTTCTTTCCCTTTACCATTATAATAATATACAGCTAAATTATGTTGTGCATCTTTGTTACCATTTTCTGCTTGTCGTTCTAACCAATTAATGTTATCATTTGAATAAATAATATTGGTAGGAGTAGACATTTCTGCTGGCATTTTCCTAGGCAAAAAGGTTTTGTTTTGTCAATTTAAAATATTATTTTCGTCGTATTTAACTCTTGGATATTCAAAGAAACCAAATTAGGATTGATAGCAATAAATAAATCTGATTTGTCATAAATTTGACCGAGGATTATTAATCCAATCTGTAACGCTTTTTTCTAGACAAATGGTTTCGTTGATTGGTTAAAATTATTAATAAACAGAATTAGGTAAGAAATTTCTAGAATTGATGTTATGAAAAATTACTTAAAAAAGTATTATTATTCTATATGATATGGATTAGAGGCTTGCATTTACCTCTATTTCATAACCCGGCTCGGCCCAGCCCGAACTTAAAATTATACCTAAAATGCCGGCCCGGCCCGACCCGGACCCGTCTGAGATTTACTAATTAATAATTGATAATTTTTTTTTAATTATAGCAATTTGATTTTGTTAATTAACCTGTTGCTCAGTTAATTATTAAATTTCGTGATGCGAGAGGCACAGCATTTTGAATTCCGGCTCTGAATTTTAAATTTAATCTAACTACTAAAAAAATTCATGTCGATCTGTTGAGGTTTAGATTACTCTCCTGTATAAATAAATTAAATTGTGTAATGTGAAATGCGTGATACACCTGCGCCTGAACTATTCCATATTTTATTTAGAATGAAATTCTATTTTAGGTTCAGGCGGCGAAATGAAATGGCGTATTGCGGCAAACTGGTAAGTGGCGTAATTATTAATTGTTTTTTTACTTTAAGCCACCTACAGTATCTGCTATTGTTACCATGTGGAACTAATTTGCCTGAATATAGATCAGGATTTTTTTTTATTTATGTCAGTTTATTTCTGGAATATTTTTATGTACATGATTAGTTTAAGCTCATTGATCCCGGTGCGACGCGACGGGTTACGCTAGTAAAATCAAACATAGTATTTAATATAACAAATGACATCTTTTATAATAAATAAATTCGATTTTAACTAGAATTTTTTAAAAAATGAAAATCTTTTGCTTCATTTGTAATTAAAAAAAATCCACTAATACTTCCAAGAAGATAAATCAAAAACAAAAATATTATTTTATTTCATAAAAGAAAAAAATCAAAATAATATTCATTTTATTTAAAAATACAATAATACAAAGGAATCGGCAGGTTTAACTAAGATTTGATTTCTTTAGAGTCTAATTTAAATTTGGCCAGAATTAAGAAATTATGAAAATCCAGGCGAACCCCTAATATGGATATTCATTATTCAAAAAAAACAAATCAGGTTAGATTAGAATAAATAAATCTGTAGCGAATTTTCAATCATAAGAATTAGGGCTATTAGGCGTATTGAATCAAGAAATTTCCAGAAACTCAAATATACTTAAAAAAAGAGTTGCATATTCTATATGCTACGGATATTCAAAAAAACCAAATAAGGTTAATAAATATATATTTAGCGCGGAAAATTACTGCGTGGCACAGTTGAAATGTGTGACAGGTTACGCCGATTATACTGTTTATGTGTGACGCATGTTTCAAAATAACGCGTATAAGTCAAAAAAACCTTCTTTGTCACTCTAAGTCAACTTGCAGAGCGACCAAAAATACACTATAATCTTTATTTTAGTAAGGTAAAAATCAATTTATTAAATTCTTTTTTTTTTTTTGAGAAAAAAAAATTTGACCATTTTGTCAATCATATCCGGCGTAACCTGTCACACATTTCAGATGTGCTAAATCAAGAATTGGGGTGTCATGTGAACATATAGTGAATCAAGCTAGAATAAAAACATCTGCAGTACATTTTTTGATTGGTGAATCGGCTGCGCCAATCTCTGCATTTTACTGAATAAATAACTAGCCTTTTCTAGACAAATAGTTTGTATGCCCAAACCGCCAAACGTAACTATAGTATGTCTCAAATCCGACTTGAATTTCCCAAATCAAACTTTGGGAAAATCTTATATCCAAAACTTGATCATAACTCTAGCTTGGTTTGATATGATTAAATTTCGGACATAGGATTGTCCCAGTTTTATTTGGGCATGGTGTTCGGCAGTGTATAAAATCTGAAAAAAAATTATGTGCACATGTGCACATTGAGCACATGCAGCTTAATGTCAATCAAGAATTAATTATATATGTTGTAGCCTAATTGCCCGAACACTAACAAAGTCATTAATAAATATAAATCAGAAATGTAAAGCGTATTAAATTAAGACAATATAGACAACGGAGTATTATCGCTATAATTTGACCGAATAGGATTACAGAAAACAAGTTTCTTTCATGAATTAGCACAAATGCAAGAATTATTTGAGGCATTTAGCAAATTAAACAATGTACAAGATGTCAAGATGATGTGAATCATTCGATATTATTTTCTAAAAATGGGTTTGTTCACTTTTATTTCATCTTGAAGTAATTTATTAAATACAGTACTTTTGAACTCGTTGATAAAATCAGCTTAGAAATATTCTCACATAAAATTTTTATATCACTGCATTTTGGGTCATTTATTCGTTCTTAAATCGTCTCTAATGAATCTCTATTCTTTTTTTTTTTTTAAAAAAAAAGAAAAATTTTAAAAAAGTAATGAAAGTTAGTCACCCAATGATTTATTATTGATTTAATGATTTATTAAAAAAACTTCAGTATTTTGTAACGTAATAATAAGATGATACGTTATATTAAATAAATTTAGTACGTTTAAATTCTTTAACAGAATTTTCAAGTGTACAATATGATCAGATATGTTTGAAAAAGATGACTTTTTGTTTTTGCAACTTAAACAAAATAATAATAATAAAATGTTTTTTAATATTTTATTTTAATTATTTTTAATTATATTTATTTGTTTCAATCATTTGTTGGAAATTTAATTCATGCCAAAAATCATTGTTCGATAATTTAAAGTATATTGTGCATTTAAAAATATTCAATTCGAATTTTTCAATCTAAATCAACGGTAAACAATGGAATTGAACATTCTTAATGGATCCAGATAAAAGAAATTTTCCAGCATTATAGTCGAGTCACTTAATTGACTAATCATTTGGCGTATAAAAAAAATAAAAATTTTTTTATCACAAATAATTATGATACTATACGATAATTAAACATCAAAGTAATATTATCTTTAGTAAATTTGGGCTCTTTTATATAATTATATTTTGATAACGAGTTAAATAATATATCTTTGGTAAAGTCTTTAATTAAACTTGATTATAAAATTTTCCGTTATATTTTTAATAGATTTATGTCTTTATATAATTTGAATGATAATTTATATCAGGTTTTATTAACTAAAAAAATGAATAGAGAGAATGAGAGATAACACATTTATCGATGTTCACCCACTTTTAAAGGAAAGTATAAATATTAAGTTATAAATTTTTTTTAACTGTGGTTTATATATTCAAGTACAGTACATGACATCCTAAATTTTGCTCATTACTCAATATAATAAATTACAAAAAAAACCCCTACACAAATAATTTATAATTTTTTTGCCGAACTTGTTACTAAAAATAACGTCAATAGATAAAAAAAAAAATTACAAAAGAATTAATATATAAAAACAATGATAGGTTTAAAAGTGAATTATTAAAAATGAAAAAACCATTTCCTTTGCTTTAAATTACGAATTTCAAGAGTAATAATATATCAACTTCTCCTATATCGGCTCCTTCGCCAATTTTTTTTTTTTTTTTTTTTTTTTTTTACATGTAATTATATTTAAAGTAACTTAATTTCTTATTTTCATATCTATTTATCAAAAATAAAATAATATAAAATTATAAAACACAAACATAATGCAGATGCTGATCGGTCTTTTTGAAGTACTGTAATCATACTTGATTACTGCTTTATGCTGTGCTTTGAATCGCTAACGTTATTAGAACGGTAATATGACAAGGTATTAAAATCCTTTTCCATTTTCCCATATAAAAAAAAGATCTATCGATCGACAACAAAATGATTGCCAAATGAATAAATTATTGTTGTGAAACAGTAAATAATACCCCTTATTTAATTTTGTATTTGTGCTCATCGGCTGATTTACACAACTAATACTTCCTGTTTATAAATTTAAAAATTAGAAAAAATTTCAAAATAAAACAATGCCATCTCAAAGCGATATTGAAGATGAAGATATGATATTATTTCAAGACGATATTCAAGAAGATGAAGATATGATATTATCTCAAGATGATACTCAAGATGATGAAGATGATGATATAATGTTATTTCAGAACGAAATAACGAAAGATATTACACATTGTAAAAAATGTGATGAGAAATATATAAATAAATATAATGAACATAATGAATGGTGTAAATCATGTCAAATAAATTATTTAAAAAATAATTTTTTAAGTTGGAGTATGAATGAAAAAATTGATAATTTTATTCAAGATATGCAATTAAAAATTCATGATCATGATGATTTTGTATTTGAATGGATACCATACGATCAGTTTGATGATGTTAAAGAAATAATAAAAAATAATATATATTTAGCAACATGGAAGGATGGTTATTTAGATTATAAAAATTATAAATATACAAGAATTCGAGATATAAAAGTTGCTTTAAAATATCTATGTAGCTCACAAAATATTACTAATGAATTATTAAGCGAGGTATGAATTTTCTACATGAATTTATTTATTTATTTATTTTTTTAATATGATAATTTCTTTTTTATTATGTTAATAGGTTGAAACATATTCAATTAAAAGACAAGATTTTAATCTTATCATATTTGGAATATCTCAAATTCCAGATACACAAGATTATATTTTGGTTCTTGATGATGAATTTTGTGAAAGATGTGGTGAACGTGCAGAAATTATGCTCGATGAGAAATGGTGTAAATTATGTCAGATAAATTATTTAGAAAAAAATTTTATATCAAGTGGAAATAAAAATATTGATGATATTATTCAAGAATTACGATTAAAAATTCATTCTCCCTATGATATAGTATTTGAATGGATACCATATAATCAATTTAATATCGTTAAAGAATTAACAAAAACTGATTTTGACACAATATATTTAGCAATATGGAAGGATGGTCCGTTAATTTTTAAACAAGAGAATTGGGAAAGAGACTCGGATAAAAAAGTTAACTTAAAATATTTATACAATCTACAGAATATTACTAAAGAATTTCTAGATAATGAGGTAATGAAGATTTTCTGTGAATTTAAATTAAACTTTTTTTATAATACTTTATTTTTATTTTTTATATTTTTAATAGGTTGAGACATATTCATTAAGTAGAGTTTGTGGAATTTATGGAATATCTCAACATCCAGATACAAAAGATTATATTATGGTTTTTCAAGAAATATATTGCGAAAATTGTGGTAAAAAATATTCAAATATGGATGATATAATTCTTAAACAAGATGTAATTAATAAATGGTGTATACAATGTCAAAGAAATTATTTAAAAATGAATTTCACAAACTGGTCTAGTGGAGATGAAGAAATTGATAAATTCATTCAAGATATGCAATTAAGAATTTATGAATTTAATGATATAGTATTTGAATGGATACTATATGATCAGTTTAATTTTATTAATAAAGAAAGAGATGAAAGTGGTTTTACTGCGATATATTCAGCAGTATGGAAAGATGGACCATTAGAGTATGATATTGTTGATAAAAAGAAATGGATAAGAAAATCTGATAAAAGAGTTGTACTAAAATGTTTAAATGACTCACCAAATACTGTTAAAGAATTTCTATATAAGGTACAAAATTTCTTTATAATTTTGATTTAATTATATATATTTTTTTAATATAGTACATAATTTTTCTTAATTATTTTAATAGGTTAAAGCAGCATATTTAGTAGATGAATTATTAAGTGAAATTGGAATATATGGGATATCTAAAAATCCAGATACAAATAATTATATTATAGTTTTTCAGCAAGGCGAATTTTGTGAAAATTGTGGTGAAAAATATCTAGATGTACATAATGCAATTGATGAATGGTGTAAACCATGTCAAATGAATAATTTAAAAGATTTTTTAAGTTGGAATGGGAACGAAAAAATTGATAACTTCATTCAAGAAATACAATCAAAAATCCATGATCCAGAAGATATAGTATTTGAATGGATACCATATAATCAATTTAGTAATATGAAGTTAATAGGTAAAGGTGGTTTCGCTACAGTATATTTAACAACATGGATAGATGGTCCATTAAAATTTAATAATGATGAATGGACACGAACTTCTAACGAAAAAGTTGCCTTAAAACATTTACATGACTCACAAAATATCACCAAAGAATTTTTAAATGAGGTATGAAATTCTCTATAAAATCTTCTTTATAATTGATTTATCTTAACTATAGATTTTTATTTAATAATTGTTTAATTAATATCTATATAGGTTAAAGCATATTCAAATAATGCTCATGACAATATCCTTAAAATATATGGAATGTCTCAAGATCCGAAAACAAAAGATTATATTATGGTTCTTGAATATGCAGAAGGGAAGAATTATAATGATTGGATGAATGAAAATTATAGAAATTATAATTGGAATGCTAAAATGAATACATTATCAAAAATTATTAATAGCCTTTCAGTAATTCATAAAAAGGGGTTAATTCATCGTGATTTTCATACAGGAAATATATTATTCAGTAATATCATTTTAGATGAAAATAATATAGAGATATATGTTTCAGATATGGGATTATGTGGAGAGGTTAACAATACAGATGAAACAAAAATCTACGGAATTATGCCTTATGTAGCTCCTGAAGTATTAAAAGGGAAGCCTTATACTCAAGCAGCAGATATATATAGCTTTGGTATGATTATGTATTTTACAGCAACTGGAAGACAACCTTTTGGAGATTTGGCACATGATTTTTATTTAGCATCCAAAATATTTAAAGGCTTTAAACCTGAAATACATGAACAAGAAGCACCAAAATATTACATAGACTTAATGACAAGATGTTGGGATCCAAATCCAGAAGATAGACCAAATGTTGATGAATTAGAATATCTTATTGATAGAATTATCATCAATCAGTATGACCAAAAAATTTTAAAGCAATTTGAAGAAGCAGAAGAGTATAGGAAAGCAAATCTTTCATCTGTTACACATGAAAGATTAACTACTCATCCACAAGCTGTTTATGTTTCTCGAGTACTTAATTCTGTTACAAAAGAGCTTATTCCTGATATTTCTAATATTGAATACGTTGATGATAATTCTTTTAATTTTATAGAAGAATATCAATCATATGAACAAGATGAATCAGAAATTTCTGATGTAAGTTATTTCAAAGTTATAAATAAATGAATAAATAAATAATATAAATAATTTACTAATTTATTTTATATTTATTTAGATGGATATTTAAATTATTAATCAATTACGGTAAAAAAAATATTCATGTATTTGTTTTTTATCTTTATATTTTTATTTAAATATTAAGAACTAGAGTAAAATGGTTTACATTTCTTTAAAATATTTCATTACAGTATATATATTTCCAATTATTAAATATATGATTTTTTTTCTTTCATTATTATAAATTTTTGATATGAAAAGCTTGAAATCTAATGACCGATAAAAAAAATTAAGTTGATGTCACAAATAATGATTATGTTGCAAATCAAACTTGGGAAAATCTTATATTCGAAACTTAATNATNCTCCANTCTTAGATAGNAATTTGGGATTTTAAATAATTTAAATCTGACTAGCTTAGTTTGGGATATGGTTAAGTTTTGGACATAGGAATGTCCCAGTTGGATTCTGGATATGGTTACGTTTGGTTTCAAAATATTCAAATCAAAACCGTTTATTTTTCTATAAATTATTCTTTCTCAATGTTTTTTTTTTTTTTTTTTTTGCAAATGATAACCGCTTTACTTTATTTTCATTGTTTAAATGATATTGTTATATACAAAAGTAATTAAACGAAATATAAAATAAAATATTCTCCTCACAACTAGGGTACGACAAAAGTACAATAAAATAGCTAATGTATGACCGGACGAAAATGAGTTATCTTCCTCTTTCACCGAGTACTAGAATTGCATTCATTAAAATAATTTTAGAAATTAAGAGGAATAATAAGCTCCCCCCTATTTTAGCGTCATGTTAAGACTTATTCTTTCTCAATGTTATGCGCTCTGAAATTCTGAATGAAATTTTCACTATATTTATATAGATGACGTCAATTTGTTATTAATCTGACCCATTTAAGGAAAATCTCTTAAGATAAAATTTACTAAATTTCTATTCGTACAGTATGTGTTAATTTTATCCTATTTAATAAATTAATAAATTTTGGATATTACAAACAAATTTTTTGATGAAGCTAAGCTAATGATAAATTCGAGTAAATTTTATTGACATATACCGAAATAAAAAGAATTTTTTTTAAAATTCACTAATAGTTAATAAAAATTATTTCATATTACGGAAAACAAAAGAATAAAAAACGATAACTTTTTTTTTAGATAATGTCAGCCAATTTTAATAAGTGGGTGTAAATCTTTCTGGTTTTATTACACTGAACTGCGCAGTACACAAAATTTATTGGAGGAAAATTTCCCATTTCACTTTTTTTTTAATAAAAAAATTAAAAAAGTTTTAAAATCATTTAATTACCTACCTACTACAACTTCAGCAGTATAAGTTAAACTTTGATCAACTTTTGTCAATAAAAAAGTTTGTTTTATCCTACAGCAAAATAGGATCATGCTTTTTTTACCGTACTGATATTTTTTTATTAAGCTATTAATAAACTACAATATCATAATTATTATTGATATTTTTGACGTTATTTCTAAAAATATGAATATAAGTAAAAAGAAATAAAGGAAAAAGTAAAAGGACGCGACATGAAAAAACCAGAAAATAGTTTATAAGCATGATCATGGGTAGCTGCAGAATAATACAGTTATTTGATAGGGATGTTAAAATATCACCCGAACTCGGTGATATTCTAACATCCCTATCAAATAACTAATATTTATGCTTCAGAAGAAGCTTGTAGAACTTTAGCTTATTAAACAATTTACATATGATCGTTTTTTATATTTTATCTTTATTTTTTCGGAACTCTATGCCTTTTAAAGCAATGATATTATAACTCATAATTTGATATTGTTACCACCGGGTGGTAGTACTGCGAGATGATGACAGAAATAAGGATATAAGGTTTTATAAAATAGAACAATGAATATAATTTAAAGCGATAAATAATAAAATAGAACAGTGTATGANTACTGTATAACAGAACGATAAAATTAAATTGTATAAATCGGGCAAGAATCAACACGTTTATTATATAATCAAGAGAAATACAANGAAATAATACTGCCTCTTTCGGCGCTCTGTATTATTGGTTTATTCCTAAGACTATCTAAAAAAACTATCTCTCACTCTGTCCTCCTTCTTTGCTCTCCCAACCTCCTCTTTTTATAATGGTCGAATTTTTGGGNCGATTCATCCTCTGAGCNATTCGTCTTTTGTACGTTTAGCCACAAGTGTCCANGGTACGATTCGTCTAGTNGACGATTCGTCCATCCCAAGCCACACGAAATCCCGTTCCCATATATATACTAACTATATATATTTATTATATATAAAATAAACTGAACTATATAAAAATAAACAAAATAAAAATAAACTAAACCATAAAAATAAATAAAAATAAATCAAACTTAGAAATAAAAAAATTCGTCACAATATTATTTATCACCAATTCTAGAAAATGATAAAAGGCGCAACTTTTACGACCATTGATCACNTGAACACAAAATTCTAAATCGAGCATTCACAATAGTGAAAAAGGAAAGATTTACGTCATAATTCAATTTTTATATCAATTTTATTAACTAACTTATTCCAACTGCTCTTCTTTAAGAAAACACAAGGAAAATGAGCACTCAAATTCTCACTAAAAAAATTAATCTTGAAAATAAACTTGAAGAACATATTTCAATAAAAGATAAATTTTCTAAAAATTTTCCTATTATTCATGCAATTTCAGTTGACTACGATGAAACTCCCTCAGANAAACAGTCTGTTCTTAAACGTACAATGGTTCCTCATGGATTAGCNGCAGCAATTCTTCAAGCTTACAACCATCATCAACATTTACGTTTAACACCTGATGATATTTGGTTAACTATCACACAAGGAGTTAGTCGTCATATTAATTTAAATGCAGAGAAATTTCGTCATTGCTTTGTTAACCATGAAGGTAAAAAAGAAATAAGTATTNNAGCNGGAGATATTTTGTCTTATAATAATTCTCGTCTTGAAGGAGATTGGCCTGAAACAATAAATAGATTAGTCGTAGCAACTGACAATGCTGTAGAAAAAATTGATATAAAATCTCTTTTAGAGTGTGAATTTTCTACTACAACAAAAACTGCTCTTACTGCTAGTCGTATTGTTCTATTGGATACGGTTAAANCATATTTTTCATATAAANNCTGTANTATGTGTGGGATTCCTAAAGTTACTCTCGAAGGTACTTTAGAAGATTGGACAAAATTACAAGAAAAAGTCATTCAATTACGTCAATTAAATTTGGACATGGATTTTTGGTTAGATAAANTNGAACCCGTGGTGCAAAATTTAGTTGAAACCTATAAAGGTGAAGTTGATGAAGAGTTTTGGTCAAAAATAGTTTCGTTAGAATATTCNTTTGGTTCAGGNCCTGATTGTATACTTAGTGGATGGTTNACGNCCTTTTATCCGTATAGTAATGNTGNGACTACATNNATATATNTACCAGAAGATATTCCCGATGGAAGGGTTGANGTTCCATTTACAACTGATACTGGATTAAAATTAAAATTCATTGCTGGATTTTTAGGCGCGCAACAAAAAACTCTTGATAATATTAATGAGTTGGTCGTTTCACCAGTTATTGGATGGCTTATTACTGATGATAATATTACAGAGGAAAAATGATAATCTTTTTATAAAAATTTTAAATTTATGGCACTGATATGCAGTATTAAATTACATTTTTATATTAAATATTTTCTTTAGGAGAAAGTTTTGTTTGATTTATATATTTACTGATATTATTTTATTTTTTATTTTGATAAGGTCAATAAATAGTACTTTGAAAACACTACAATAAAATTTGATGGTTCTTATCTTATGCCTAAATTTTTACTCAAAACGGTAATAAATGATATATACATAAAATAATTTAATGTTAATGAATTTATTATTTTTATCAGTAATTCAGCTTTGAAGATGATTTAAATATCTGGTATTATGAAAGTAAGGCCATTCTAATTTAATTGGTTGTCTAACGTCCCCCATCCCCCTCTATTTTTGAAAAAATTTGATAGCTAATAAACATATAATAATAATCAAAATTCCAAAATTTTATTATGTTTGTTTATTTAGTTTGCTTAATTTAAACTCCCCCCAATCGTTTCAAAAAATCTGGACAGGACCCCGAAATATATATAAAAAGGTAGGGTCAGAGTTTGCGTATAATGAACCAAAAAAATCATGTAAATCTTTCCTTTTTTGGATACTTTTTGATAATGTCAGCCAGAAATTTATTACTTATTTTAGTAACTGACTGACATTACCATAATTCCGGCCCTGAAAAAATGCGTACAGCTAATAGTAAAATTTTTTTGGTTGGACCTGACCTCTGTATTCATATTTCGGGGTCCTATCTGGACGTTAAACAAATAATTAAGTTGGAACGACCTAATTATATCATATTTCTTATAAGTAACAAAATAAAAATATGCTGAAGTTGGTTAAATATATAAAGATTATTACCGTTATGAATTACGAGGTCGATTTTTTATGTAGTGACATCATGGAAGGTGACGAAATATCACGTAATTTTTATGAATATTTTAAGTGCCTTAACTATTAACCTCACATCCAATTCCATGTTGATAAAAATATCCAATTAAACTTGAATAATAAATAGTATTTTGAGTAGTACTTGACATATATTTTTAGGACTAAATTATAATCCAATAAAAACCATAATATTTTGTAATATCCATATTTTTGAAATATATTTAATTCTTGTAATAATTCATTAAAGAATATTGTTAGTCATATTTTATGATATTTGAAGAAATAGTTTCTACTGATAACTCAGAAATATTTTTGTTCGACATATTAAAAATAAACAATTATGGAAGTATTGTACTTTTTGTGTATTGTTTGTTACATATGTACAAATTTAAAATTTTCTTTATTTGTTCAACAAAAATATGTTCTTCAAGAATTATTATTGGTTAGTTTTTTTTTCATTAAAAAGATGAATAAAATTTTTACAAAATATTCATGTGGCAAGGAGGGAATTTTCTTATGGAGCACTTATTACTAACACTAATTACAGAAAAAGAGAAATCAAAGCTAGTAGAGGTATATTTGAAACTGAAATATGAGAGTAAATAAATTAAAATAGTTTAAGGAAGTAAATGGATGAACCAAATATTTATTCTTTTAATGAAAAACAAAAAATTTGTGAACCTGGAAGTTAGATATATTGTAAGACTTTTATCATTTCTTTAATAAATTTTTTTTAAAAAAAAAAGTTTGATTAAATTTTACTAGTTCATTTAAATCATAAAATAAATAAATAAATTTTATTTTAAATAATATTTCCGAGTTTCATATGAAAGATACAATAAAAAGAATAAAAAGATTTTAAATTATAATTTTGGAAAATATAAATTAAAAAGATTTATTATTTTATTTTCTAAAATTTTTCCTCAATTTTAGACTCATTATTTTGATCTAAAAAAATAGAATTATAAATTAAAATGATTATGTCAGCGTAAACAAAGTCTAATTTAACATTAGTAAAAAAAAATTTACCATCTTCATTAACTTTAAGTTGAGAAATATCAATTTGTAGATTTTCTATCAAATAAAATAAAATTTATTAGA
>QKYT01000492.1:66410-76746 GCA_003550305.1 Glomus cerebriforme | reverse complement strand
GTTATTTTTCTATTCATCATTAATAACGATATTAACATTAATTAATAACATAACTAATCCAAAAAATAAAATACATTATGACTAATTTACAATATAAATAGGATACTCTTACGTTACTGGAACTATTAGAAAAAGCAACAGTAT
This sequence comes from Glomus cerebriforme, assembly GCA_003550305.1. Taxonomy (NCBI): domain Eukaryota; kingdom Fungi; phylum Glomeromycota; class Glomeromycetes; order Glomerales; family Glomeraceae; genus Glomus; species Glomus cerebriforme. Next base: position 76,602 of record QKYT01000492.1, on the reverse strand, counting down.
TGCTTTCAGCTTCCTCCTATCCCACCATTTCTGATGTAAGGTTTTTGTTTCTTGGAATCCAACAACATCTAAACGATTATATTGAAAAAGAAGAATTTAGTCAAAGTGAAGTAGCATCATCAATACTTCAAAAAATTGATCAGTACTGGGAAGTAGTNGATTCATCTACCTTAGCGTCTACAGTACTAGATCCACGCACAAAACTTACTTTGTTTTCTGCTGGAGAAGAATCAACAAATGCAATTAATGCAGTAAAAAGGCNTTTTTCTNAATATCATACACCAATGTCTCAANCAGCTGTAATTAATCATGATAATGGTGAAGTAGCAAGCACTCGTGATTACTTTCATCAATTAAAGAGGAGGCGATTAAATAATAGTACCNCATTAAATATTACAAGACCATCAACTGGAATTTATGAGGAGATTGACCGGTATCTTGCTTTACCATGTGATGATAATGTTGCGCNATTGCTATGGTGGCAGGCTCATTTTCGAGAGTTTCCAGCATTAGGTGCAATGGCACGAGACTATTTATCCATTCAGGCTACTAGTGTTGCGTGTGAGCAAGCATTTTCTGTAGCGAGTAATACTATAACTCNCACAAGAAATAGATTGCAACCAGATACNTCTCGTGCATTATTGTGTTCAAAAAGTTGGCTTGAAAAAGGAATAGGANAGAAAAGAAATTAATAANGTTTAATTGTTTATAGTAATATAATCACTGTATATACTTTTATTAATCAAGTTCAGAAAATTTTTTTTCAACTTACAAAATAAAAAATGTGGCTTTGATAGGAATTATTACAACGCCATTACTTAAATGGTTAGCATTTTGATCATCGACGAATTAATAAATTTTTTTGTAGCTCGTAATAAATAAATTATTTAAGTATTTTTTTATTTAAATTAACCAATCAATTCAATCGGGACTAAGTCCTAACTTAAGTCCTAGTTTCAGTCCTTAAACTGGATCTGGTCTATCCATGTGCCAGGACCTGTAAGTCTTGGGACTTTAACCAGACTGTAATGGACTTTCCATTCCCTATATATGACATCAAATATTTTAAAAATATACAGTTTCTTGGACAAAATTTCTGAACAGGTATAAAAGTAGTATGTGGCTTCCTGATCACTTTTCCAATATACAAAATTTCTGTAATCTTTATTGAACCCCAAATTAGTTGTAAGGACCAGAAAATATATTGAGAATTCTATATTAAATTCAAACTTAAAATTAAGTTGAGTTATTTTTCCTGCTATCCAAAATTTCTGGTATCAAAATTGGCTTAGAATTAAGCCTGAAATACTAAAAATAAAACTGTTTCATATAATCATTCTAACCCAATTTTAATCTCAAATAATATAATGAAAAAAGTATACTATACTGTTTGCCTCCAGAGGGTTTTTGTGAATTCAAAGAACAAAGTGACGCGATTTTACAGAGACCTGACAATGCAAGCCTAATATGGATACTAAACTTTTATGTTATCCTAAAATTAATTCTAAAAGTAATTTATTGTTGTAAACAAATTACCACTAAGTCTTACCTTAAAGAGGTAAGATTTATCAGGTTCAGATACCAAATTCTTGATTTAAGAATTATTGAATCAATTCTAGCATATCATTATTTTCTTGATATACAAAAACTGTTCTAAAAGTATTTCTTTTACATAAATATAAGGACAATAAATCTCACCTCTAGAGCAAACATAATTAAGTCTTACCTCTAAGTCTCACCTCTTAGATGAATATATTTAAGTCTTACCTTTGGGCATAAAAAATCTAACCTGACAGGTGTACAAATCATTTTTCTATAGCCTCCCAATAGCATATTATAATGGTAGTACTTGTTGGGAGAACAAGCATGAGGAGGTACATAGCAATGATGAATGCGCAGTTCAACTTATATGCTACTCTTCTTTAAGGTAAACTAGTATTATGAGGCAAATATAAATATGAATATTTTCTAACCCTTAAAGCCAATCTGCCTGAAATTCAGTATGCATATAGAGTAGAATAAGAGCTTCCAAATAAGCTTGCATTTATGTGAATACAATCACTGAGTCTTGAGATATCAGTGTTTAAAGATGAAGTAAAAATTAGCTGAAACATCTTTCTTGATCTATTGATCTGTGGAAGATCTTCTATTCTATTTGTTTATTCTAATAGGTTAACTTTTTTCGAATGCAATGAAAAAAAAAGGGTATACATATACTGTCTTACCTCTAGAGTGAACATATTTAAGTCTTACCTTTAAGTCTTATCTCAGATGTATACTGATCATACATCTGGACTTTATCTTTTTTCTCATATTTATTTGAAAAAAAAACCTATTAGAATTGCTATTAGTATAGGTTATCTCTTGCAAATCAAAGATCAAAGAAAGCAATAAATTTGAAAATAGAAAAAAGTAATTAAACAATAAAAGTCATATAATTAAATATTTTAAATTGAGCAAAAGTTTACACAATATATATAACAGGTAAGATTTATTGATAACATATTTAGATCAGATAAGAAAAATACTATATGTATTTGTTGTGGATATAAATTTACAAGACCAGCTAAACTTCGTCAGCATTATCAAAGTAATAAAAATCAATGTAGTTTACCACCAGAAAATATTATCCAAAGAAAAGTATCTAGATCTTGATCATCAAGTTCAACTCCAATAATTTATACCTGAATAAGGGATCACAAAATAGAAAAATCCAAAGTTGTAATTCCAACTCATGAATCAGAATTAGTCCTCACTATACAGATCAAAAATCAAGTGAGTAAGGAAAAGTCAGAATTTATTTTTCAAGCATAAGTTCCCCTTTCTACCCTATAAGATGTAGACTAAAGTCTAGACCAAGTGGTTGATAAGCATGTAAGAAAGCCTAGAGAGCATTTGAGAACATGGGGTGCAAGATTACGTTAAAGATGAAATGAAGTAATAGGTAAAGAATGTGTTTTACCAATAACTTTAAAAAATTATCAGCTTCTATATCATGATCTATTATAGGTTAATAATGAGTCTTTTGAAAATATTCACAAACCAGAACTGCATCTTACCCAATAGGTTAAAAAATAAAGGATAGTGGATTTTGAAGCCAGATCAGGCCCAGCAACCCAAGCTCACAGTGAAGGATAAAAGAAAGCGATAGCCCCCTTCATGCAGAATGAAGTTCAAGTAGAGAATATCCACTTTGAAGAATTCTCAGTTGGAAGGGATCCAAAAAGATCACATAGAAATCGCTCTTTGATAAGCAAATGGGTAAGAGAAATATCCCATCCAGAAGATAATCCTGTGTATGCTTTTAATAAACCAATAACTAACATAGTTAAATATAGAGAGATCTCATATATTCCTTAACTAATAGGATAGAGCTTTACAAGAAAGATCAAATAAAATCAGCTATAGACTTATAGTAGTAAAATACTTGTATTCATATTCGTATAATGAAAAAATTGATAAAAATTCATCAAGAACAAAGTATGTAGAATTATATTATAGAAGAGGGATGTAATCAATTCTTTCAGAAGGAGAAATAGATGAGCATATAACTCGAACTGTTGGAAAAATAGATAAATAGGTTGAAGATACATTATAAAGTGGATCTGGATATGTTCTTGAACGAATTCTTACAATCTTTATTGAGCATATACTTATCATTGAGCTACTGGAGGATTTCACATTCCAACTTCCAAAAAGCTTACCAATATCAAATGCACTATCAATCCTGATAATCAAGGTCTTATTGATTCAGAAATAAAGAAGCCTTCTGAAAAATGGCTCTAAGGAGTTTTAGGTGCATATTTTGCATATCAGGATGGGTATACAGAGCATTTTAAATGAATCTTCTAAGTAAAAAAACTCAAGCCATACTTAAATATTATCAAGCTAGATGGAATCCCAATACCAATACCAATTTATTCACGTATCTTTAATAAAATTGAGAAAATGAATCCAAATATCTCCATCAGTATCTGGGAATGGAATGAAGAATCAACTATTTCAAAACCTGTGATAGCTAGTAAAAACTTTAAAAGATAACATAAAATTCAGCTATTAGCTCTTACAGATATTACTAAATCAGAAGAAGGGAAGAGATCAGATAAGTATGGGTAAAAGAATCATTTTCTCTGGATCAAAAATCCTAGTAAATTAATATATGGAGGATAGTACGCATAAAAAAATGAAGTATCTATGTAACAGATGCTTTCAAAGCTGGCCCTCAGAAAAATCTTTAGAATATCATTTAGAATGGTGTTCAGAATTACATGAAAATACTTCCCAGAAAGTTACAATGCTAGTAAAAAATATCAATGATTTTGAGGAGTTCAAAAATTATGGCCAAATAATCAATGCCTCTTGTATTATTATAGCCGATTTTGAGGCTAATAATAAGAAATGTTATAAGAAATATGGTAAAAGTATGTGAAAGCTTGCAGAATAGAAGGCTAATAGTTTCTGCTATCTAGTTCACTGGATTGATACTAGAGATATATGAGTTTGTTCTTATATTGGGAAGAAAATACTACATAAGAATTCATCTGAAGAATTGATCAAGAGCTAGTTTGTATCAATGAAGTCTTAGCTGTTAAAGCTGATTGAATTGAGACTGAGAAAGATTTGCCAAAGCAGATACCTGTTAGATCTGTAAAAATAAATTTGCTATCAATAGGAAGGAAATTAAGTGTTTAAAAAACAAGGTAACATAGTTTAATAATAAGCTAGAAAATACAACAAAGAATTTAGAAGACTATAAGGCCTTAATCATACAAATTCTCAAAATAACTAAGGCTATTAAGCAAGCAGAGGTTAAGGCTGATAAGGTTTGGAATTACTATTATATATATTACAGGTAAGTTTTGAAGATCAGTTCACAATACCTATAATCTTAAACTTCAAATAGAATCATGGAAGATTCCAATCCCAGTAGTCTTTCATAACTTTTGGGGCTATGACTCTCACTTGATCTGTGAATCTGTTGGATGTTCAGTTAATACATATCAGATTAAGGTTATAGCCAAAATTTTTGAGCAATATAAGTCCATGAAAGTGAGTCAGTTTAAATATATAGATAGTATGTAGTTCATGAATAATAGCTTGGCCAATATTACAAAAAACTTGGATGTCAACTACCCAATCATAAGTCAGCATTTTAAAGACTTTACTTTCAGACAAATTTCTCTAGCAACTTACAAAGGGATATATCCATATGACTATATTGATTCACATGATAAATTTAAAGAAACAGAACTTCCTCCTATTCATGAATTCTATTTTATCCTAAAAGGAAAGATCTTATAGAAAAACTACCACTATATTCAGAAAGTATGGAATACTTTCAGATGTAAAAATCTAGGTGAGTACCATGATTTCTATTTTAAAATTGATGTACTCTCTCTTGCCAATGTCTGGATTTAATTCTGAAAGACATGCGTAAAATATTATGAACTTAATCTCAGCTACTATATTTCTATCCCATCTTTATCCTAAAATGCAATACTTAAAAAAACTGGGATTAAGATCAAGTTATTTACAGATATGTCTATACATGATTTTATTGAAAAGACCAAGAAAGGTAGCATATTTAAGGCTTGTAAATGATATTTCAAGACCAATAATCCTAAGATGAGTAAGGCATTCAATCCATTTAAACTCACATTATAGATCTTATATGTGGACACAAATAATCTTTATGGCTGAATAATGAGCTAATTCTTACCTATTGAAAACTATTAATAGGAAGCTAGCCAGAAATACTTACTTAAGAACCCAGCTATGCAAAAGGTATATCTCAAAATGGTTCTTAAAGCTAAGCCATATATCTCACGTGAATATTTTCTAAACATTAAGGCTTATTTTTCTCTCAAGACTCATAACTACCTGAGAGATTTGCTTCCAGCTATGGAGAATGTTGCTATAGGAAAGAATTGGCTTAATCCATATAATGAAGAGCTTGTAAATAATTTAGATGGTAGATGTTTCTTCATTATAAAAAAGTTAGTTCCTCATCTTAGTCTGAGAAAGGATTATGTTATTTATTACCAAGAACTTCAATATTATGTGAAATTAGGCATGGTTGTAGATGAGATTACAGAGATTCTTTCCTTTAATCAGACTAACTGGCTTGCTCCATATATAGCCTTTAATACAGAGAAATGACAAGAGGCTAAGAATGTCTTTGAAAAAGACTTCTTTAAGCTCATAAATAATTCTATATATAGCAAGATTATGGAAAATATTCACAAATATCAGGATATCAAGCTTATAAAGATGAATAATAAGTGGGATGAAAAGGCTTTTTTGAAAAAGATTTATAAGCCTTCCTTTAAGTATAATAGACAGTTTGAAAACATACTAGTAGAAGCATATATGAAAAAGGCTAGTATTACCCTTAATAAACCTATCATAGTTGGATCATCAGTCTTGAAACTTAGTAAGTTCTTGATGTATTGCTTCTGGTATAGATATGTAAAAGAATGGTATAGAGATAATACCCAGCTTAGCTATATGAATACATACTCCTTTATATTTCAAGTCGAGACTAAAGATATTTATAAAGATATGGCTGAGCATCCAGATCTCTTTGATCTTAATGATACCAAGATTATTAGACTTTTCAAAGATGAGATCCCAGGTAATGTAGTAACAGAATTCTTTCACATTTGGATCAAATTATACCACTATATTTTAGCAGATAAGTCCACAAAGTCTAAGCATATATAAGGAGGTTAGCAAAAAAGGTATGTGTAAGATGGTTACAGATATATACATAATACATGTCATCCTTAAAAGAATCCTTGCTAGATGATCTGATAGATAAGTCATTATTATTAGAATAAAAAGCTAAGGATTTGGCCATATAAATTGAGGCAGATCTCATGACTCTAGTCTATCGAGATTATTTCTTTAGAAAGGAAGTATTCCATGTCAAGAATATAGGTATTCAATCAAAGGATCATATATTATCTCTAGTCAAGTCTGAGAAAAAGATCTTATGTCCCATAGATACCAGGTGCTGGATCTTATCAGATGAAATAACCACTTTGCCATATAGACATTGGCATATCCAAGCCTATAAAAATATGGTTAAAAGTAATATGATAGAAGAAGAGGTTGAAAAAAGAGCTATAAGGGCCAAGCTCTTAAAGAAATATCAAAATGAATATGTATCTTATATATCTAGCCTTCAGGCATAAGCTAGATTGTGATGGGTAAGCAAGTCCACTGCATTTTTTTTCTGATGCAATAAATATTCAGTTATAGAAAAATAATATTAAAATGGTAAATAAACGGTCACTTTCAAGATCATGCCAAGCATTTTTGAGAAAAACAGCCAAAAGTAAAAAGCATTCATTTAATGTGACTGGTGAATATATAAAAGGCATGGAAAAGCTATTGAATTTAGCAGGATTTGATCATCAAAATACTATGATATTTAGTGTACTTATTGGAAAAATCAAAATATTAGAGAAAAGGTTAGATGATTTAGACAATCATGTAGATACATTATTTTCCTACTCTTGTACTTCCATCACTGTGAAAGATAAATTATTCAAATCTGATTTAATTGAACTATCTAACAACTAAAAATAATAGAGGAGTTAGTTAAATGCTATTCCTAATTTTTTTTCATCAAGCTGAGAAAAGTTAACTGGATAATTGAATCAGCCAAATTAACTAGTAATAGGTAAGAAATCAAGAAATAATCAGTAAGTAGATATCACTATATATATAGTGATATCTACTTACACCATAGTAATACCTACTTATAGATATTGATGCATACTTACTTATTTTTACGTGTTTATGCCCCTTCTGATGCTTTATTGCTACCCATCTGTTTTCACTGGTCTGTGACTGTTTGGTTGCTTTATAGATATTTGCTTAATTTTATTGTTCTGCCATCTTTTTACTGCTTTGTAACTATTTGCTTGTTTTCATTGCTCTGTAGCCTTTTTGTGGCCAAAATGCTTGGCCGGCCTTGATTGCTAAAAATCATGTTNTGATCNGGTGGCGCAGTTAATTTGCTAATCAGATTTTGGCCNGNGCNGAAACGGATCTAGATAAATCGGTAGCTGAGGATTTGCGCAAAACTTATTCGGCAAAGCATTGGAAGGNTATAAGGGAACTCTTCCAAGTACTAGGCTTTTCTGGCATTGACGATAAATGCACTCTTACCGGTAATACTGCATCAGAAGCATTCGCGTGATCCTGTGATAAGTTTATAGGAATCTGAAATCAATCCTTGTCGCTCTTCGGCTTTAGGTCTCACGCAAAAGAAAAACCAGATCTTAGATCAGCCATAGATAAAAAAATCGGTTAAATTTGGCCGGCACTATAACAGTAATAACTCTAACCGATTTTTTGAACCAATAATTTTGGGATCCAATTTGGCACCATAGTAGCGTCATAGAAGTGGTGAGGTACTAGTATAGTTCTATTAGTTCACCAGTTCCATATGCTGGTTTGAATTCTGAGTTATTATGTGCCTGCTTAGCAGACCCAAATTTATGGAATAGTGCTGGCCGATATTATTATTAATTTACTATGTCTTCAGTTCTAGGAANATTCCCGGCACTTTCTCGCAACTTCCTCGCAACCCAATATATATGCATTTGTATTACATATTTTTAGTATCCAGAGTTCTGGCCAAATTTGTGGAATAGTACTGGCCGACATTATTGTTATTATTCTGCGCCTTCAGTTCTAGGCACTTCCGAGATCCGATCATGGTTTAAACTGGATCAGAGATAATGTGTATGCTATTTTTGAGCGTTCCTANTATAAGGGAACTCTTCCAAGTACTAGGCTTTTCTGGCATTGACGATAAATGCACTCTTACCGGTAATACTGCATCAGAAGCATTCGCGTGATCCTGTGATAAGTTTATAGGAATCTGAAATCAATCCTTGTCGCTCTTCGGCTTTAGGTCTCACGCAAAAGAAAAACCAGATCTTAGATCAGCCATAGATAAAAAAATCGGTTAAATTTGGCCGGCACTATAACAGTAATAACTCTAACCGATTTTTTGAACCAATAATTTTGGGATCCAATTTGGCACCATAGTAGCGTCATAGAAGTGGTGAGGTACTAGTATAGTTCTATTAGTTCACCAGTTCCATATGCTGGTTTGAATTCTGAGTTATTATGTGCCTGCTTAGCAGACCCAAATTTATGGAATAGTGCTGGCCGATATTATTATTAATTTACTATGTCTTCAGTTCTAGGAANATTCCCGGCACTTTCTCGCAACTTCCTCGCAACCCAATATATATGCATTTGTATTACATATTTTTAGTATCCAGAGTTCTGGCCAAATTTGTGGAATAGTACTGGCCGACATTATTGTTATTATTCTGCGCCTTCAGTTCTAGGCACTTCCGAGATCCGATCATNGTTTAAACTGGATCAGAGATAATGTGTATGCTATTTTTGAGCGTTCCTANGGCAGAAATTTTACCGGACCACTTCCTAAGGCAGAACTTGTTATAGGAGAAAGTATTCTTTTCTTGATTCAACTTGTTCCTNTATTATCTTCCCTAGGTGCCCTAGGTGTCCTAGTAAAAAATAAAGTTCTTGGGAGAAAAACGAATTTTTTCTATAGTATCTTTTTGGTATATGTATCAGTATGCTATATATATGCTATATGTATGCTATATGTATACTATTTTTTTCGCTATATACCGGTATATCTATAGGTAAAATAAAAATAAAAAAAAAAGTAAAGAAGTCTGATTTTTTCTAGGTCACCTAGGGCACCTAGGGTAGACCATTTGAGAAACCATTCTAGCGCCCTAATAAACTTAATTTGCTATTGAGCTTCTACCTCCGGAAGTCAAAAATTTCCTAAAGCAGATTTTTCTAGGGCAGATTTTCTAAGGCCAGCACTTTATTGTATCAGATATTTTTATTTTATTCATCTGGTCGAGGGCCTGCTCCAATGCTTCTGGTGTCTGCCCATTCCGAAACATCTTATCCAACTTTTTCCGATGATAATATTCCTTCGAATAGGACTTATTTACATGGAATTTACAAAACCCATAATTGGGGGGCGTCTAAAGCGGGGGCAAATCACGTGACTTCAAGAGTGATTAGTCAAAAAAAAACAAACGATTATTGGCCTGAAATTGAATACAAATCACATGAAATGTTATCAGAAAAAACTTTTTACATTTTATTTATATGTAGTACC
>QKYT01000492.1:43883-58760 GCA_003550305.1 Glomus cerebriforme | reverse complement strand
TTGGATGTATCACCTCGCTGTAAGGGAAATATGGATTATTTTAAACGACTTGAAAAAATTTTAGATAATCAAAAAACGCCTGGTATTTTCATGAATTATTTACTAAAGCGAGACCTCTCAGATTGGATACCGCAAAACATCCCTAATACAAAAATGAGAGTAGAAACAATGCNAGACCAACTCCCTAATCCCATTCGATTCATAATCAATTATGTTTTCTCATGGACTGTAGAAAGGATTGATAAACTGAACTGTAAGGAATTATATCAAGAATATCTTGAATGNTGCGGAGGAAATGGGGAGAAACCATTTAGCAGTGCTATTCTTGGAAAGAAGTTTTCACAAATTGGTATCGATAGAACACGTTTGCAGAATAATGGAAAAAGAGAATATCATTACATTCTCGACCGCTCCAAAATCGTGGCCAGGCTCCGTGAATTAGGTCTAGGTGATATGGAAGAATTTTCCGATATANCTCAACCTGACTTACCCGAAAATGAGACCATAGACATCCTATATTCAATGTGCCAGAAAATAATCTGCCTCAGTCAGAAAAGAATACACCTTCACCTAATACCAGTAAAGATAAGAAGGCCAGTAATCAGGACGATTCGACTCAGGCATTTTTCGACTATGTGGCAAAAGATATACGTGCTCCGGTCGCCTCAACATCTGGCACATCTGAAACTTCTAAACTACTTGAGCCAGTAATCAATAAGCCTGAAGTCAGTAAACCATTTGAATCTATCAAGCCTAGTAGTAACGAAGTATCATCTGCCATTCTCCTATCCAGAACCTAGCGAGAACAGCGCCTAAGGAAATGAGCTATCGATCATGGTGAAGACCCAGACGTATTCGTGACCATCACAGAAAAAGATATCAGACTATCTCATGAATATCGGGACAGAATGATGTCGGACGCAGATGCCGTCGATTTTGCGAAAGAAGATGGTATGGATGTAAATGATATATTTTACATGTCTAGAAGGGAAAGACTAATAAGTGAAGAAATATATCTCCGTAACCACGAGGATGCTGGAAAACCCCGGGTATATGTTTACGATAATGAGGAGTGGCGAAAAGGTATTAATATATTCCAAGAGAATGGTCACCTATGGTAGGTTCAATATCGAGCCGAGAGGTGCATGGTATAAGGAATTATTATTATTTTTTGCCTATCAGCATAATTATTTATTTTTTTCGAATTGAACTTTCTCCGCATAGTATATACCAAACAACCTAGGTATAACCAAATATCTTACATATTATCCGGCATCACGTGATTTATTCATAATTGTTGATGGTTATTGTAAATCATGTATCAGGCAAAAAATCATGTATCAGGCACTAAAATCGTGTATCAGGCACTAAAAATCATGTATCAGGCATTAAAAAATCGTGTATCAGGCAATATTTATTGTTACATTTATTTACAGTATTACATGTATTATTATTAATTATAAATAGAACAGTGCTTATAATAATGATTTATAATTGTTGTTAGGTAAAGAAAAATGGTATAAAAAAAGACGCGTTTCATTTAAAGAGAGTTTAAAAGTTTAGCAAGAAGAAAAGTTTAAAAAGAGACGCGATTTATTTAGAGAAATGAATAAAATCACGTGACACCTAATAAATCACTCATTCAGCACTTCGTGCTGAATAATTAACGCTACCCATAGGGTAGCTTGTAATATTGGGAATCAAATTGATCTACCAGTTCAGGCTCCTGCGGAGCCCCGAACCAACCAATCAAATTTGATTTACCCAATATAACAGTTATTCGGCACTTCGTGCCGAATAACTATTAATTACCAAATAATAACATGGCTGGCATCGCTACTAGATATGTAACAGAAAACGAGCTCAATACTGAGATGAGTATCGAAGAGCTAAGTAAGCATGCACTGGCGTTGGATATTCTTTTAACAGACAAAGTTAAGAGGGATTAGGCATGACGACGTCTCAAAAAAGGGTACAACTTTAGCGAAGAACAGGTATTTGCATTAATTCCTAAGCATAACAGCTGGTCGGAAAAAAGGAGGAGCCTTACCCAATGCTCCTGATACTCCCGATATCACCCAAGAAGCAGAACCGGACACAGTGAATATATGTCAAATTTCACCGAAAGAGACTATTAGAGATTTGGCCCAGCGTATTATCTGAGATAATATTAGTGAAAAAGACGTAAAAGCTATAGCAAAAGCCTTAGCTAAATCTGCCTCTAATGCTAGCGCCAGTTTATCACGAATCTCTAGGCTTCAAAAAGAGTTGCGAAACCTCAAAGCCTCAGAAAAAATTATCTCGGCTACATTGATTCCAGACATAACCTGCTCAGCTAATAAAATTCAAAAGGAAAAAGGTTTGTTACGTAAAAACGAAGGTATTGATTACCCAGATTACTTTGCGTTAGAATTGGTTAAGGAAAGACTGGATGTGTATGATGTATCCAAAGTTCCTGACTTACAAGCTCTTGCCGATATAATGATAATGCTCTGCATCCGTCCTGCTGAAATAAAAACCCTGCGTATATGTAATGGAGGTGTAACTGGATATGCAAAAAACTGGGGGCAACAAGACATTCCTCGAATATTTAGATCACTAGAAAAGAACGAGGAGCGGGCTAGTCAATTGCTTACGTGGATTCAGGAGGTAATTTCTTCCGGACAGTTACGAGACCCTGAAAAGCCCAGAGTGTTATGGTTTAATACATTTCTGAAAAAAGATGAGTTCCTTCCTGAAACTGGCAAACCACTACTTCCTAGTTCTTTGCGCAAATTAGGGGCGGTATTTGCAGTCGTGGCTCATGGAGCGAAGAATTTATCAGAGGCTATGAGTATTGCAAGTGAAGCACTTAGACATGCTCCTGGGAACCACACCTCACCCGCAAAAAACTATACAATAGTAAATTATCGAAAAAGAGGACAACCTTATGATCAGGCAGAGGCAATCAAGATCTTCGATGAAAACTAATCACATATATGGGTTAGAGGGTCAGAAGGGCGTTACCTCCGGTAATCCTGATATCATTTATTAATTTTATTTTTTCGCTCGAGGCAAGATATAGCATATATAAAATATCACGAAAATGGTAAGCATTCATCCAATAGTATAGCTAGCGAGCAGGGAGTTATCCCGCCCTTTCAGGGCCTCCCAAATACAGAAAAATTAGCCCAATTATTGGAGGCAGATAAGCAAAATGCAGAAGCATATAGTGTGCTTTTCAATATAGGAGAGACACTAAAGAAACAATTCGAAGATTGTCATCTCCAATATAACACTTTAGAAAAGAGGGTTAAAAGACTGGAAAGGGATGTCTATTTCTTAAAAGACGAATTAGATGATCCAGAGGTATGTGTGAATAGGGAAACTGTGATTGACTTAATTCATAAAATAGTTCCCTCGCTGATTGGTAAGAAAGATAAGGATTCCTCCTATTCGTCTGAGTCTTCTGAAGATTCTGATTCAGTTGAGATAATTGAGAGATCCCATGGGTACCGGGTAAGAGAAGAAAGGGCTGTCCTTCATGCTTTTGTGCCTTTGGCTAAGCAACGAAGGAGGGCGCGACCGAGAAAGATTAAGCGCTTAGTAGTCTGAAGTAATTAAGCAAGGTGCTTTGCTATTTTTCGATCAGAGATATTAAGTTTAATATATAAATAATTAAAATGGAAAGTGACCAACCGGTTGGAGGCGTTCAAAAAAACAAGGCATTCAGGGTAAAGCATCTGACAGCCTTAACCAATATCCCGCCCAAGTCTAGTTCGTCATCTGAGAGTAGTTCATCTGAGTCTAGTTCGTCATCTGGGAGTAGTTCGTCTGAATCTAGTTTGTCATCCAAGACTAATTCATCTGAGTCCAGTTCATCTGATTCTGATATTGATGAAATAGTAAAAATGATTAAGGATCAAAGGATTTGGGAATGCCTAGCCTGGAGAAAACATCAGGGGAAAAATACAAATGATAAAAAATAAGATTAATCAACTTTCTGATCACTTAACTAGTCTGGAGCAGGCCGAGAGGCGAATTAGGCTTAGCTAATTTTATTTTTTGTTTAAATGTATAGCATATATCATTTATGGCGCATTCAAGCATCTTTTATTTACCAGAACTATTAGAACAGATTTTACATTTTTTAGCACTAGATAAGTCACTCTATCCCATCCTGTTTGTTTGCCGGCTTTGGTACAGATGTGCTGTTCCTAGCTTATAGAAACACATCAAACTAAAGGGGAATGACCTGAAATATGACCATTATTTTCCAGACGATTATACCTATCAAGAGAGAGACCGTACTCGTTTGGAGAGATTTGTAAAAATAATATGCGAAAAATATAAGCCAGCTTATGTCTCGAATGTAACCCATCTAGAAATTACTTATTACCATTCGCTTTCGGATAGAAAAATAAAAAGTATTGTAGATACATTCCTGAATATAATTCATTTAAATTTCAAAGAAAGTATAGGTTTTGGTGATAGATCACTATTTATAATAGCGGAATCGTATCCTAATTTGAGATATCTTAATCTGTGGGACGTCCAAGAAATAACTGATAAAGGTATATATGCGATCGTAGGATCATGCCGTAAATTAGAATATCTAAATATTTCCTACTGCAGAAATATTACCGATAAATCTTTGTTTGTAATTGCAAATAATTGCCATGATTTGCAAGAGTTCCATTTTGCCGAAGCGCGTTGGATCACAGATAAATCTATAAGTTGCATCTTAAATTCATGCCCAAGTTTACGAAATCTTGGTATTGCATTTAGTCGTGGGAACGTCAAAGATGCTAGTACTTTAATGCGGAGATGTTTCAATATAGAATATTTTGACTTTAGTGGGGCTATGGCTTTGCAGAATGATGCATTGATTATAGCCATCATCAAAGGATCTCCAAATTTAACACACTTAGAGATCAGTGGTAATGATATTGGTGATGAGGTTACTGAAGCGCTGGCCCATACTTGTCATAAATTAGAATATCTTGATATAAGTTGCTGTACATTTATTAGTGAATTGTCAATTTGTAATGTTATACGTTCCTGCCCGAAGCTTCAGCATCTCAGCTTTGGATGTTGCAATATTACCAGTACCACTATCAAAGAAATTGCTCGTTCACGTCCCAATTTAAAATTTCTTGATTTGGAGGGGTGTAGAAATATCAGCAAAGAAGCCATGGACCAGCTAAATCCAAATATTCATATCGATTTTGATGAAGATTACTGTTCCGATTCAGAATCTTCTAGCTCTGAAACCGAATCAGAGTCCGAACCATCTAGCTTTGAATCAGAGGATGAAGTTGCCTATGATAATGATGTACCTTCTCCAATGATTATGGGCACGGTTAATACTCTGAACGATTTTATTACCACATTTAATGATTATCTTAGACAGGCTGATGGTACTCAGAATATTATTTCCGCATTTCTTAGTGACAGCCCTCTACGGAATGGTGATACTCTACCGATCTAGCTAGTTAGTCCAGAGTGGTGATCGTCAGCTCAGAGATTTTTGCTGGGCCACATGCATGTACAGTGCTTCTGTACAACAAAAAATATAGATCATCTAACCTGTTCTAGATATGGGCATTGGTCTGTGCCAGCCGATTTTTTTACAAAAATTTCATGCAATTGTTGAGGAGTAAGGTTTGGAAATAGAGAAAGTCCCTCTCCAGTAAACCAAATTTTCTTTACCCCCATTTCACCATATTTCGGTAATATCACACCTGGATCATCTTCTAATGGACCGTGGAATTCCTCAAGCTTTCGGAGTTGTGCTCTTACATTCTCATCGACTTCTTCTGCCCTTGCTTGATTGGTATAGCCAATAATACCGAGTTTATCCTGAATTACCACTATATCATCTTCCAAATACATAAGTAAATCAAATAATCTAATTGGTTTATCTGAAGAGGCTTTATCCCTTCTAAGTTCCACTTCTAGAACAGGATTGACATCAATACCAAGTTTCTCCTGTATCGGTATTAAATCCCCTACCAATTCTAACAACAATTCGTATGAATCAGCAAGTGTTTTCTCCATGAGCTCAGAATCTGGAGGCACTACTAACTGATTTGCATTCCCACCAATACCGAGTTTTTCCTGAATAGCTATTATATCCTTCTTCTTATATAAAAACACTCCATATAATTGAGCAACTGTTTCAGAATCATTATTTGCCATGATTGCTATAATAAAGTAATATATTTAATGCAGAAAATTTAGCGAGGGCCGAGTCCGGAATACTGATCATCATCCCGGAGCAGTGATCACCAGCTCGGAAGAATTTGCTGAGCCACTCCTGTGCGACAAAAAATAAGTGGATCATCAGTCAGGTCTTGTGCGACAGCCGTTAAGGTGCTAAAGCATATTAATTTTCGCATATATATTTATGCTAACTACTACCTCTATTTTTTCCCCAAACAATCATGAGAAAATGTGAAAGAATGTCTACAAGCAATACAGGACCAGCTCTAAAAGTAAATATTAACGTCAAAAGCATATGTTATGAAGGGCTGAGGGACTCACAATTTTGAGATCGCTGGGCGTAAAACCAACTATAGTCTCTCTGGTAGATCTCCATGTGAAAAGGTATGAGGATTCCATTTACATGTGTTTTCATAGAACTCTTGGCATCAGACGACAATACTAATTACGCCTCATACCTCCTTAACTTCGGCTTGGCACTCTTTTTCCCAGCAAGATATATAGCATGTAGGAGTATGTGGAAGTTCAGCCAACTTTCCGCAAAAATTTACCTGTAAGTGCTTCGCTAAGGTATGTATATGCCAGAAGTTATGTGTGTATGGGAACAAAAATTTCTCACTATTAGGCTTATTACTGATAGATAACAAGAAGCGAGATGACTACCACCGATAATAGCGATATTATAAGCCTCAACCTCCGTTTCCGTAATAGTCAAAATAGAAATGTAATTTTCATGATCGAGGTTTCCAAGAACGACCTTGTCTCTGTTATTGCGGATAGAGTTAGGGCTATATTAGCACCTCATCTTCCAGTCCGTCCGCATAACTTTCATCTTCAACAAATTTATCCAACCAGTATACAAAGAAGACGTATGCAACCAGAGAATATGATTTCGGATTATTTTCCTGAGAACCCGGATGAAGATATGATTCATATTTTTGTCTACCCTCCCCTTTCTCCCGAATAATATTTTCTATATCATGTAATAGCGATAAGCCTTAGCCACGAAGTATATCGCAATTTTTATGTAATGTGTTAGCTATGCTAACGGCAACCAACGATTTATTTCATAAATAAAGTATTATTATTGTACTGTACATGAGAAATGGGTCACGTGAAATGATGCAATGCCTGTGCTACATAAAAACCTATATTAATGGCCAGTATTCTCTTTCAAATATTTTTTATCTCACTTCGGAGAGTAACACTATTTTTGTCCGAGCCTAATATCCCTATAAAAGCCACTATGTCTGAAACTAGTACACCTTATACTCCAGCTTCCACCTCCACTACTGTTGATGGAAATGAGACGGTCTCGTTGGCGGACGAAATTAAAAAATATGATACAGCCAAGCTTATAGAATATTTGCGGGGACAGGGCCTAAACCTTGTGAAGGATGACTTTGATATAATCGAAAACGAGAGAGTGGGTGGCCAGGACTTCCTCGACATGACTAAGCAAGATTTTCGAGATTATGGCATGAAGGGTGGACCAGCGACGAGACTTGCAAAGTTCGCTAAGGACTGTAAGGAGAAAAAATTAAAAGCGTTCTCCTCGTACAAGAGTTTGAAAGAAGTGTTGAAGAAATATGGCATTGGCTCCGATGGTACAGACACTATCCCACTATTTTCTCTACAGACCCACGAAATTCAAGACACCAACAAGCACTTCGAGCATTGTGTGGAGAATATTTTGTTCAGGATGAAGCATTACGGGTCTTTGGTTCTGGATAGTTTGGAATCTATGCGCAATGAATACGTCTCGACCATACTTCATACCTCCCTTCACATCGCACGAGAAAGGAATTTAGTATGAGGCCTGAATACGAAATAATTGGTGATGAAAGTTGTGGGCGAGTCGATTATGCAATCAAGGTATGATATTTTTTTCTTGATACCTTCAGAAGAGATAATAATATTGTCGTACTCGTCTTCAGGAAGCCGAGAACCTTATTTGCGTTACAGAGGATAAGGTCCAGCGTAGTGTGCTCGAAGGCTTTGCCCAAAATATCAAGCAACTTGAGAGTTCGTACGAAACGAACAAGAGGAAACGAAAGCGGGACGAGGATGATTTCGACTACCTCTATGGAATCGTAACCTCTGCTAGGGATTGGCATTTCTTGCTTTATTCTCCAGGTGAAATCTCCCAGGCGAGTGAACTTCCATTCACTATCGAATTTAGCAAGAAGGCCTTGGATAAGGAATCCGAAGAATATCAAACGTTGCGTAAGGGCGTGAAGAAGGTTTTGGAGGCGATCGTAGGGTTAATAAAGGATAGGGCATGTTCGGATGAAGAACCAGATAGAAAAAGGGCTAAGATAGAGGGATATCGTTCGAAAAAATAATCGGCCGTAGGCGTTCGCATGTATACTAGCATAGACGACATGTATCCTGGGCTACGTCCCAAACTATGTATTTATTTTTTCATATATTAATAAAAAATTTTCTTGGCAAATTTCAGCCGGGGCCCCCGGCCAAAATACGTATTTTTTTTTATTTGGAGTGTGTCAACGAAATTTTAGGTTATTAAGACCGTGACATTTGATGATTGTCTTTATTATCTCACAAACGCAAAGCAAACACAATTATGATATCCATAAAGTATAGCCGATGCGGAAAAATTGTATTTCATGGTATATACGCTAAACAGTAAAAGAAGCCCTTACTTGTTGTGCAAGACAATAAAGTCCTTGATCATATTTTATGGTACAAAAGTCAGTGGAAGTTTCTCGAAGCGGAGAGAGGGAAATGAAAAGGGTAAGGATCTTGTGAGAAAAAATCAAATTAGAATTTAGGAATACTGTAGATAGGTTGACATCATTAGTATAAAAAAATACGATTTGATACTTAATTCAGAATATGCGGAGTAATTCAGGTAGAGTTTTTGTATTTATTTACAGCAATATACAGCAATAAGTAATATAAAGCAGGAAGAAAACATAAATTATTATAATTAATAAGTTTAATGATATAGAAAACTAGTTGAATTGTATAGGCTTATTAGAGATGAAGTGAAAAAAGTATTAAAATCATGTTGGGGCCCACCAAATTTTTAGGGCAAGCAGAAGCTTCTTCAAAGGAACCTTTACATATTTTAAATCGTTGGGAAAATCGACATCAAGACTCTCTAAATCTTCTTCTAAAGTTTTTATTTCATTCTGATGAAATTCGTCATTGCTAGTATGTTTCATCCTGATTAATGCTTCAAGTTCAACTTTTGTCATGTTTACTTTATCTAATACTTTTTCTAACTCTCTAAGATATTTGTCGTCTTTTTTAAATTCTATTCCTCCATATATTTTCTTATTGTAAATACTCAATACTTCACTCCAAGTATCAGACCCCAATCTTTTTTTCACTTCTTTATTAAAGATATTGACTTTATCTCTATAACGCAACAATTCTTTTCTTTGCAATAACTTTAGCACATTTTCAGTTAATATAAATGTAGTATTCATAACCTTGTCCTTTTGCTCAAAAAGTTGAATCAAATTGTCCTTGTCTTCATCCTTGTCATTTCTGTCAGAGTCGAAAATTTCATCTAATATTCCTCGTTTAATTGTTTCAAAAGTCTTGCCTATCGACGCATTTCTAGTTTTCAATTGATTAAATTCGGTACGATAGTTAGTAACGATTTCCATGTTAATAGACTGATATTAGAAGATATTTTGAGTTTTAAGAGACGTGTCTAAATCTTTATTAGACGATGTGTCTATATATAACTGAGTATTTATGTATGAATCAGTACGCGACTCATCACTCATCAGTCTACTTGCAACACAGTTACACAGAGATTTACACAATCAAAAAAAAGCGCAGTAACTAAAATCCCTTAGCAAGCAAAAACATCCAGACGAGACATTTTGCAATTAAGATATGAATGAAATATACTTTTTCGGTTATGAATGTGCAAGCGACCCTGAACTTGCAAAGCTAATATCTATTTTTTTGTTCAGAAATTTTGATCTTATTAGGCGGAGAACATAAGGTCAATACTGTTAATTTATTCCTGGCTCTGCATATTCTATGCATATGAACTGACGACCATTTTATTCTATCCAGAATATCGATGTTGGGACAAATGAAATCGGATTAGAGTTAATATTGGGATATGATAGTATATAGATAGCTTAGCTTAGATGAACGAAACACCGGTAGGCATTAGTATAGAGACTCTATTTCACATTGTAATGATATGTATTTTTTTTACATCAATAAATCAATAATTCCGATCGTGACATTTTGTCACAGTTTTTTTATCTATGCTAACGAACTTTTGAATTAATCCATTTTATATAAAAAATTATTATCGAACATGCAATCCATTGATTCATTGAGAGAATTAAATGCCAAGCTCTTAACTGAGATTGCCGAACTTAGGAAAGAGAATGCTGAGATTCCTGAACTCAAAGAGAAGTTACTAAGATTTGCTGAGGTTGAGGCTGAGAATGCGAGGCTGAAGCAAATTATTGAAGAGAATGCAAGGCGTGATGCTGAAAATGCCGAACACAAGATCAGAATCGAGGAATTGGAGAAAAATAGTGTGGATATTTCAGCCGAGAATGCTGAGCTTAAAGCTGAATTAGCCAAATTGAGACATGATTTCGTTTCCTCCAACCTCACTAGGCCTCAGCAATCCCAACATGTTACTAATGTGCAGAACTCATGCTCTGTTGGAGAAGAAGATATATCTTCGGTAATAGCTGTACCACAGCCAGATGCTGAGCCCGAGAGGCACTTAGCTTCGAATGATAAACCTGATCCTGTAATAGACCAGTGTGTTAGTATAGCTAAACAGCACGTAGCTGATAACTCGGACATCAAGTCAATGGAGGAAAGGGAGACGGATGCTTTCTTAGGTGAAGTGTATAAGAAAAGTGTTAGCAATGATTTTAGGCAGAGGAATAGGGAAAAGAAATTATTGCGTGAATCAGCTATCCAGGACTCATCTTCTGTAACGAAAGACAAAAAATCTTGCTTTAGCGCCTCCGGCCAATCACATAAGAAGAGGGAAGCGGAGAATATTATACAGGATGTATTTGATTTCACAGCCACTTCGGCACCTGAAAAAACCCATATGACTGAAATTACCATGACGGGAAACCCACTTCCCGTCACCGAAAATACCGATGGGAAAAATTCCGTAGTTATACTATCTGTAGCGAAAAGCAAACCATTACTAAATTTAGCCTGTTTATATCAGAAAGCTTGCGATGCGGAAAAGCAAAGCCCCACTTTACCAGCATTTATATTCTGGCGTGAGTAAGATTCCTATTCAAGAATTAACATGGAAAGATCCCCTAGCGAGCCAGGTTATTAGCGATAAATCAGAACTTGTAAATCGATTACCTGGAAACTTAAAAAAAGGATTTATGGTAAATGTCTATAAAGAGATTTCATATAAATCTTCATGCTATCGATCCTATTAACATTATATTATTTGCATTAGAAACTTGCTCGTAACATGACACCCAAACCCATACCATTAGTTCAAGATATATGTAGAGAATTTATACAAGATTTTAATAGACATGGAAGAGATATAAGACCAAAATTATCACATNATGGAACTTGGAAAGAGTCGGAAGAAGATATTTCATGCATTGTTAAAGAAGTCCTTAATGTCTTGAAAGATGTTTGGAATNATCCGGCGTTCGACTCTNAAGTTNCAAAAACATTAAACGAGGGGACATATNAATCAACTGTTATAGTTTCTGCAATTCGAGCTTCATTAAAAAATCTCCCCATAGACACCTCATTTTTTATTAGTACATCGGAAAAGCAAAGTGTTGCCAGCGCTGATAGAAAGGGGAAGGGAATTCAGAGAGGCATCCAAATATTATGTTTGTAGGGAAATACCGTGAAAAGATTTTTGAACTTATGTATATCGAATGCTCTCGCTTAATTTGTAGTCCACAAAAAAAGACTGATGATGAGATAAAACTATGGCGAGAGGCTAATGATGNTATGTACTGGGTACTTCAAAGTTTCAAGCCNGATAAAGACCAGTTTGGGATTATAAGCATGCAGGTAGCNGGTAATATTTTACATTTGAATGTTATTGTTCGGGATAAGGTTAATGTTCATAGATACTACCATCTCCAATCTGCCNAAATTCCCGTACAATTATCGAATGAAAGTGTTGTAACTAAATTCATAGAAACTTTATTACTTTTACGAAATATAATAATTACTAATTTATCTTTGCTATATCATGCATCAGTATCTTCATCAGAAAGGCAAAAAGAAGATAGTTCTACAGTTTCTACTCCAATGCGAGATGATTAGAGTTTCTTTTTTTTTGTAATTTATATTATGTACCATTATTTTTGTATCAATAAAGTGACCCTGGTGGTCTATTTTACAAATATACTTCTTGGCAAATTTGCGGGACCGCGCGGTCTCGGAAAACACGTGATTTTTTACTTTTGAATATTGTCATACTAATACTACATTACGCTAGCATGCAATCCGAAATAGATGAGACCGATTCATTGAAAATATGCATTGCCAGACTTGAGGTCGAAAATGCCGAACTTAGAAAGAAGTTTGCTGAGATTGAAGCCAGGAATGCTGAGCTTAAGGCCAGAATTGCGAAATTGGAAGATAAGCAATTGCAAAACGAAGTGGTTAAAAACTTATTATCTGTATCACGAAAGACGTGATCATCTATTCTTAGCAAATTTCAGCCGGGGCACCCCTGCCAAAATCACATGAATTTTTTGCCAATCGGAGTTTTCTAGCAGATCCCCTATCTGATGTGACGCAATCCGTGATATTGGCGCGTAAATCTATAGTGCTATATGCTATGGACTATTTTGCATGCAAACTTTTTTTTGCGCAAAACTATACCTAATAAAATGTTTCATTCCGACTATAAACATATTATTGATAGACTACCTGAAAGTCTTGTTAAGAGGGCGTGTGAGAGACTCTTACACCATTCTAAAGATCCTGTTCCATTAGAATCTATTTTCGGAAAGTCTGAACGAATTGAATCTTATTTGAGACACACATTAGAGGTTTATGAGAATTCGTTAAATAGGAAGAAACGTAAAACTATGGCTCAGGAAAAAGTATTACGTCCTCAAAGCTGGCCGGAATGTAATGTATCCCCAGCATTACCAACTATACATGTTGTAGATAGTAGAGTCCAGACCGAAGAAATAGCCCATGATTATGAGGAAGAGAATAATCGCCGGGTAGTGAATGAGCTTAAAGTGCTATCCCACCACCTGCTCGATTATAATAGACGAACCTTTGGGAAATTTAAGCAAGACATAGAAAAGGATTATAGAGAGCGGGTTACTGCAAATAAGAAAATGCGCTATGAGATCAAAGATCTGAAGATGCAACTGCTGGAGGCGGAAAAGGAGCTGGCATCTATGAAGTCAAATTCTACTCGTTCAGCTTTAAAGGAGTATCCCAACCAAGACGAATCGCTAATGGATCATCTACTGGTTTAGTGAAATCGAAGACTACAAAATTCCGATCTCGCAGATGCTTGCCAATAATCTTGGATGCCTTTTTCGGATCATCCATATATTGACGCACAACTCTACATATGTCCTCTCTAGATCCACTCCCTCGGAATATAACTAGGTGGGAAATATTTTCACGAATTATTTTTGGTACGGCCTGATATTTCTGAGTTACGTATATTGGTGAGATGTTTTAATGCCGTCCACTAATGAAGTAAGGAACGATGCGTTCTTGTATTTGTTTTGATTCAGCATAAAGATCTTTGAATACAACAACTGTACTTCGATCTGGAGAAAATTTAGTTATATCAGGAATCTTATCAGGTGTTATTCTTTTAAATATGACATCCTCTTGATATGGTTTTAGGCTATTCGCAAAAATCTGAAAGCTGGTTTGTACTAGTTGCCACAACTTTTTAGAGTGTTTTCCTACTAATATAAGGTCATTATTCCTAATATACTGCTCCCCTTTTTTCCCTTTTAACATGCGCTGAAGTTTATTACCCAGCATAAGATTTACAACCATATTTGTTTTTCCACTATTTGACTTCCCAGTGACTACCATACGAAAAGGCCAGTCTGGAGCGAATCTGTTAGATTTCATATGCTTCAAAGATTCTTTGGGTATCTCATCAACATTATATACGAAAAATTCCATACAGTATTATTCATTAAAATGAATTTCTTGGTAAGAAGAAAATACTCGGTCCTTCTGACCTAGCTTGAAGAATTACTCAAGAACCCTTTCTCAATTAGAGTATGTCTAATATACGGATATAAATCCGCTGTATGAGGTACTTCAATAAGGCATATACCTTGATCCTTGCATATATCCCGCTTCTTCTGATCACGCATANTTTGTGATTTTAGATTTTCACTATCCCGGTGGTAGAAGCTATTGTGGCGATAGTATTGAGGACCCTGGTATTCGAATGCAAGACGCAATTCCTCATTATATCCATCCAAGTGTAGTCCATCCAAAAAATTTGGCCTACGTGGTGGGAATTTTTTGCCTAGCAGATCCTCAAAAATGTATCAGCATCAGCGCTCATCACTTCTATGGTGGCATAGCGGACACCATTCGAATTTTTTCATGATATTTTAGTGGATATTCTCACTGATGCACATCATTCTCACAAGACCAAAGATAAATATCATGACCATTTATTCGCCCAGTTTTTCCAAGGCATTG
>QKYT01000492.1:18954-35244 GCA_003550305.1 Glomus cerebriforme | reverse complement strand
AAGCACTTTATTCTCTCTCTTTAACTTATCTACTTCTGAAAGTGTTGAGACCATCTTCTCGGGTGAGAAGTTGTAAGTCATAATTATACTAGGATACAAGGATCTAAAGTCTAAACCAGTGACAGGGNGNTTATTTTCAAGACCCTTTTCTGGCGGGAACACATACGCTCCTGGAAACTTCCCAGATGCTTTCTGATTGGAAATTTTCGTGGTGTATAGAATGTCCTGCGCCCAAGCTTCAGCGCCTAAGAGATTGGATACTTTCGTTCCTATAGCATAATAATGTGTATCAAATAGAGTTATATATGTTATCGAAGCGACTTCTCTATAATCATTTATTATATTATGCCTGACCACGAGCTCCTGACAACGTAAGGCGTCTATGGTACAGTAATTAGCTATTTCGTGCATATTTTCAGTGGAAGAGTCTGAAATCCTACCCTTCGCTTCTGAATAGTACTTCCATAATTTGCTCATAGATAAATCAGCTTTGCTGTCGAGACCACAATCTTCTAAGAAGTATTTGAGTGATCTTCTCTCTGAACGGGGGAAAAGTTGCAATAAACTCGTGCAAACGTCAATTGGTACGCATCTGGGAAGCTTAAGAAAGGATGATTCAAAGCTCAAATTATTGGTACCAAATTTGATGTTAATAGATTCACGACCTTCTGTTCTTCTGAAGTTCCTGTCCGTTTTCTTCGCCCATTGGTCCCTATGAAAGAAATCACTGCTTAATGGCTTTCCAGTTCTACTGAAATAATTCCAAATAAAGATGGATTGAGTATTAGCTGTCTTACGTGGATTTGCTGACATTTGTTGGACCATCCAGTTGAGAACCTTTA
Organism: Glomus cerebriforme; assembly: GCA_003550305.1. Lineage (NCBI taxonomy): Eukaryota > Fungi > Glomeromycota > Glomeromycetes > Glomerales > Glomeraceae > Glomus > Glomus cerebriforme. Next base: position 34,402 of record QKYT01000492.1, on the reverse strand, counting down.
ATTTTATAGCCTTCTCCACTATAAATGGCCAATCATATTCAGAATCATTAAAGCCAAGCTGGATGTCTGGGGCAAAAGATTTCCAACATAGAGCAAATGCCTTTAAGAGATTGGTCTGATTCCCGCATATGATGGTCATGCAATGTGGATCTGGTGCCATCTCAACATCAACGAGACGTATTTGTTCTAGTGGTTTTGGGTCATCTTTCCAGTGAACCGTCATACAGATCATAAAAACTTGAGCTGTATCATTTTCTGCTTGTGGGAAATTACCTAACNCACGCGAATCNTATGTTTCTATGTCNCATGTTAGAACTAATGNTCGGTCANGAGAAAAGAGAGAAGATGGATAAATTTTATAAAGTGGTTCAAAATCAACTATGGGTTGGAAATTACCAATGTGAACATAAAATGCATGCGGACAATGTTGGAATTTCGCATAATAAGGTGCACTGAAATTATATTTGTAGTCACTTATTAACCCCCATCCGGAAAGTGGTATTCTATACTCTCTTGCNACTTTACGGTAATATGTGCCCGTATCATCTGAAGCGGTTTCTATCCTATTTTCTTGATCGACCTTCGAATTATAGTTTGAAATGATATCNAGAGCAGTGAACCTTATATCTTTATTAGGTGCAATGATGCGAAGATANGACTTTTTTTCCNCATGGTAGCCACGAATAGGATATGCCTTTATGCACTCCCTTCAGATCAGATTCATGTTTACTCTATTCTCCTGGCTGTCTTTTTCAGTAGCGAGTAAGTGCTTTATTTTNGACCAGAATTTAGGAATACTTGCATTTTCAGGAACGCGAATATCAAAAAATACCTTGATATCAGTAATGGTGACGACTGCCTTCTGACCATTAACGAGATGTCCATAGATTCGAAGAACATAATGGGGGATTTTATTAACATACTCTTTGGCTTCTTCTATGTNGTATGACACGAATGGAATATCTTGACGATTCGCTATCTCAACTTTGAGAGTTGAAGTTGACCCCTCATCATTTCTCATAGCTAATTTATCACGGGTTGAGATACCCACCAAGTAATTCTCACCACCATATCTGATTACCTGACCTGATGATGTTTTTTCTTTTTCAGCCTCTGGGTAAAAAAGGGCGGAGGCGTCGGAGGAGAGGAACTCTGAAAGCTCAGATTGTTCGATCATGGTATTTTTTCAGAATATGATATCTAAGTATACCCTGAGTTTTGGTATAACACCCTAGTAAAAAAGTTTAAAATAAAAATAAATAATTATTATAGATATCAAACAGATACCCAAGCATAAAATCGATGGGTGGAAAATACGTTTGCCAGTATCGTTCCAATGAAGGGAAGGTTTGCGAGCAGGGGTGTAGGCTACCAGAAGGGTGTTCTATTCACTGAAAAAGATGTCAGCGTCCTCCATGTAAACAAATAGGATGTGAATTACCAACAGCTTCCAATTATGGGTTTTGTAAATTCCATGTAAATAAGTCCTATTCGAAGGAATATTATCATCAGAAAAAGTTGGATAAGATGTTTCGGAATGGGCAGACACCAGAAGCATTGGAGCAGGCCCTCGACCGGATGAATAAAATAAAAATATCCGATACAATAAAGTGCTGGCCTTAGAAAATCTGCCCTAGAAAAATCTGCCTTAGGAAATTTTCGACTTCCGGAGGCAGAAGCTCAATAGCAAATTAAGTTTATTAGGGCACTAGAATGGTTTCTCGAATGGTCTGTCCTAGGTGCCCTAGATAACCTAGAAAAAATCAGACTTCTTTACTTTTTTTTTTATTTTTATTTTACCTATAGATATACCGGTATATAGCGAAAAAAATAGNATACATATAGCATACATATAGCATATATATAGCATACTGATACATATACCAAAAAGATACTATAGAAAAAATTCGTTTTTCTCCCAAGAACTTTATTTTTTACTAGGACACCTAGGGCACCTAGGGAAGATAATANAGGAACAAGTTGAATCAAGAAAAGAATACTTTCTCCTATAACAAGTTCTGCCTTAGGAAGTGGTCCGGTAAAATTTCTGCCNTAGGAACGCTCAAAAATAGCATACACATTATCTCTGATCCAGTTTAAACNATGATCGGATCTCGGAAGTGCCTAGAACTGAAGGCGCAGAATAATAACAATAATGTCGGCCAGTACTATTCCACAAATTTGGCCAGAACTCTGGATACTAAAAATATGTAATACAAATGCATATATATTGGGTTGCGAGGAAGTTGCGAGAAAGTGCCGGGAATNTTCCTAGAACTGAAGACATAGTAAATTAATAATAATNTCNGCCAGCACTATTCCATAAATTTGGGTCTGCTAAGCAGGCACATAATAACTCAGAATCCAAACCAGCATATGGAACTAGTGAACTAATAGAACTATACTAGTATCTCACCACTTCTATGACGCTACTATGGTGCCAAATTGGATCCCAAAATTATTGGTTCAAAAAATCGGTTAGAGTTATTACTATTATAGTGCCGGCCAAATTTAACCGATTTTTTTATCTATGGCTGATCTAAGATCTGGCTTTTCTTTTGCGCGAGACCTAAAGCCGAAGAGCGACAAGGATTGATCTCGGATTCCTATAAACTTATCACAGGATCGCACAAATGCTTCTGATGCAGTATTACCAGTAAGAGTGCATTTATCGTCAATGCCAGAAAAGCCTAGTACTTGGAAGAGTTCCCTTATANCCTTCCAATGCTTTGCCGAATAAGTTTTGCGCAAATCCTCAGCTACCGATTTATCTAGATCCGTTTCNGCNCNGGCCAAAATCTGATTAGCAAATTAACTGCGCCACCNGATCANAACATGATTTTTAGCAATCAAGGCCGGCCAAGCATTTTGGCCACAAAAAGGCTACAGAGCAATGAAAACAAGCAAATAGTTACAAAGCAGTAAAAAGATGGCAGAACAATAAAATCAAGCAAATATCTATAAAGCAACCAAACAGTCACAGACCAGTAAAAACAGATGGGTAGCAATAAAGCATCAGAAGGGGCATAGACACGTAAAAATAAGTAAGTATGCATCAATATCTATAAGTAAGTATTACTATGGTGTAAGTAGATATCACTATATATATAGTGATATCTACTCAGTATAAGACAATAGGTAAATTCACTACTAGTCTCACGCACTATATGCTACTATGCAATCCTGATAAATATGAGCATATATATAATAGGAATTGGAACTTTATCACTGTCAGAAATATAAAAGAGAATCAAGTAGCAAGCATGTTCGATTATTCCAAATTGTGTAAATATCTAAAAATCTGATCCAGTGATTATTAATCAGTTATTTTTTTTCTTCTTATTAATTAGATTACTTCTGCAGTATCGAAGGTTTAAGGTAAGAATGGAGAGTAATAAAAATTAATCAACTAACATTATACCTAGTGATACAGAAGCGCTTTGCAAAGCATTTGAAAAAAAATGGAGAAGCTAAAAAATCTTGTAAAATTACTAAAAAGTAATGTGAACAAACTGTTAGATATTTCCATTTCTGATTTTCCAAGCAGTTTGAATAATACAAAATTGGAAATATGATTACCAATTCGAAGCACTAGTCTGATGTTTTAAGATAATCAAAGCACAATGATGTAATAGTTGATTACATGGACAGGTCTGTATGATAGGAGAATTTCTCACATATACTAGGTTTTGGTATTTTTTTTGCAAATAAAATTCTTTTTTACTTTTGTCCTCACTTACGCTAGTTTGCACCAATAAAATTTCGCAAAAATACTATATAAGCTGAAAAACATGTCTATTATTTTACTATGTCTTGTTAAAGGAAATACTCTAGCAAACGCTTTTCCTATTGATATAAAGAAAGACCAGCTTATTAGCCACCTTAAGGATACTATTAAGGCAAAAAAAGCACTCGAGTTTGACAATTTTCTTGTAAACAGGCTTAAGTTATGGAAAAGGAAAATTTTTAATAATCATAACGATCTTTTAAATAATCTCACAATGATGGGAACAAGCTCCTTGTAACAAAAAAGATTTTGAAATACTTTTCAGACTCACCTTTTAAAGAGCATATCCATGTTATTGTAAAATTGCCACGTAAGTATCCGGAGGTCTGGTATAGTCTGTAATTTTTCATCATTTGCCTTCATAATATTAAAGCATATTTATTTTAGTTCTTAACTTGAAAGAAGCATTGTCGTGCATTCCCCCACCAGTAATATATTCTTTGAAATGTACTAAATCAAAGACTACTATAAAGGTTAATAATATTCGGGTGCCGTCCAAAATCCCGAAACTCAAAATCCCGACAGGCTAAAATCCCGACACTCGAAATCCCGACAGGTACAAAATCCCGAAACTCAAAATCCCGACAGGCCAAAATCCCGAAACTCAAAATCCCGACAGGGTCAAAATCCCGACAGGTACGAAATCCCGAAATTGGCCCGCATTAAGCTTTAATGCCGCCCGGAATTAAGTTTCGGGATTTTTTTCAGAAGTTTAATAAATCACGAATTATAGTTCCGGTCAGCATTAATGCTTAATGCGGGCCAATTTTTCGGGATTTCGTACCTGTCGAGATTTTGACCCTGTCGGGATTTTGGATTTCGGGATTTCGAGTGTCGGGATTTTGGCCTGTCGGGATTTTGAGTTTCGGGATTTCGTACCATACCCATAATATTCTGCCGACAAGTGTACAACTTTGGGATGACTTTTTCAATAAAGTAAACAGTTTCAACTTCGATCAATAACTAAGATTTGAAAGACTGCAATTTAATCAAAATATAGAGATAGTTAATGAAAAGGATGTTTACATTGCTATATCTATCAACATTTGTTTGATATTAAATAAGTTTATGAGGCTAGATTATAATTTCTCAAAACATTCACCTAATACTACTGGTGTATCTGATTTTACCTGTCACTATCTTATGGAATCATTAATATTAGTGATAGAAAAATATCAATGGAAGGACATTTCTCAAGTTTTATCAGGCAAATAAAAAGACAAGAATAGTGATCTAACAAATCTATAACTATATGGGGAAAAATAAATGTAGATACAGTATTCTTACTACTTATGATAATCACTGGTTCCTACGCTGAGAGTATACAGAGCTTTGGATTTCAAAAACTCTTTCACTGCAGTCAGTATCCCCACTTGTATTCAAGGCATATGCTTATATAACTTAACAGATGAAAGATAATCCAAAGTCTTCTCATCCTCAAGTACTAGTGCCGGCTCATGGAGACAATAATTCATGTAATCTTCAGTCACAATCGAAATCAACTTTCAGCTTTTTAATAAATCAACAATCAACTTCTGGTACTTTGCAAATCAACAATCATCTTCCAACATTCCTGTAAATCAGCAAAAGTATAGCTTTGCGGATTTCAAGTTTAAGGGTATACTAGATAAAGAATAAAGTGGTAAAATACTTTTTTGTGAGTTTTGTGATGATACAATTACTCTGAAGAATATAAACTTATCGAAGGCTTTATCATATATTCTAAAAGAAATGCAGAAGGAAGTAGAGATTTATAAGGAACTTGCTAATATTCAAGACAAGTATATCCTGAAGTTAGTCTGTTATGAATATTATGGAGGAGGTATGAGCTTTGTTATCAGCTTAATACTATGTTGAGTAACCAAAAGGTAACAAAATGGCAAAGGTCGAGGGCTATTAAGAGATTAGAAGTGATTCACAAACATGACATCCTTCACAATGACATTCGGGAGGAAAACATCTTAATTAACAATGATGGTGAGTGGTGACGTTTATCTGATTGACTTCAGTATGGCAAGTCGGGAGGATACAAAAAAGAAGGGAAAATTTTTTGAGAAAAAACAGCTCAAATACTCTAACTTGCTAGATAGATATAATACATAAGAATTTATTATTATTAAATTTATGTATTACGATTTCTTGTAACTCTAGTTTCTTTTCATTAATAAATATGTATTTTATAACAGTCATTTCATAAAAAATGTGGGGCGAATTTCTAAGTTACATAAATATCAGGTGATTAGTTAGACTGTAGGATTATACATTGGTCATTAGCATAAACGTTATGTATTCCAGGTAAAGTCCTGAGCTTTGTATTTATTTTTCACATGTATTAATAAAAATTTTCTTGGCAAAAGTGATCTGCATTTTAAATTGGAATGGACATGTGATCTTTTATTATTTAATTTGAATATTTAGTATACTAAACAAGTACAATCTATTGATTCATTAAGAGAGGTAAATGCTAGGTTCTTAATTGAGATTTCTGAACTCAAGAAGGAAGTTTGCAGAGGTTGAGGCTAAGAATGTGAAGCTGAAGTAGATTATTGAGGAAAATACCAGGCATGATGCTAGAGTTGAGAAATTAGAGCAAAAAATATGAAGCTTGAGGCCAAACTTGTGATAATGGAATAGGGATCCTCAGTAGTGGATGATCAGCTATATAAAGAAGTAATATTAAAGAGGTTTTTAGAGTAAACTGTATCAGATGTTGATTTATCTAGCTTTATGACAGACCAGCAAAATAATAATGTACCAAGATATCAGAGAAAAAGGAAATGGATGCTTTTTGGTTAAGGTAAATAAGAAAAGCATTAGTGATAAAATTAGAGAGAACAGGCAAGAAAAGAAGATTTAGGATAAGATGATTGCCAAAGACTCATTTTTCATTACTTTAGACTTGACTCATTATGAGGAGGACTTCTTCATAACTAGCACTGAACTTGTAACTTTTTCAGAACAGGTAGTCAAAGAATCGATTTCAGCCTGTAAGTTAGTTACCTCTGGTAACAAATCATTTGCTAGAACATTACCAGTAAAATCATCTATGATGAACAAACAGGCTCTTTTAAGAACATAGAGATAGAGTGTCAAAAAATTCCTTATAATCAAAAAGTAGAACAAGATTTGAGACAGGAACTATCCTCTACTAAAGTTGGTAATAGTAAGATTAATAAGGTATTTGATATTTAGATTCCTGAATTCTCTTTAGAAGTAATTCTGATAGGATCTAGTGAAGTTACAGCACAGAATATAGTTAATCTATTTAGAGTAATAATGAAGCTTAGACGTAAGAAGATTTTATGCTGATATTATTACTATAAAGCATATGAGTATCGAGTTAGGATATTAAGTTTAAGAATAGTGTTGATGACAAATCAGCAAAAACATTGGTATATAGTGAAATCAAACCCCTTCTTCCTGACATTACTAATGTAAACTTGCGTAAAATAACTTTCAGAGCTAAAAAAATCTATATATTGTTTGATGAAATAGAAATAAATAGAATCTAAATAATTAGCTATAGCTAGTGTTCCGCAGACGATTCGGCCGAATCGAATTTAATTCGAATTTGATTCAGATTCGATTCGATTCGATTCAGAATTTTCGAATTTCGAATCGAATCCGAATCAGATTTGGATTCGGTATCGAATCCGAATCAAATCCGAATCGATTCGACTGATTGTTTAATTTTGCCCAAATTTTATAAAGCTGGCCAAAATTGCCTTATTTGGACCTTGTGTAACGTTACACGAACCAAAGGCAATTTTATTTCTCTCAAAAATTAGAATTTTGGATTACACAAGATTTCCAAAAAGGCAATTTTCTTGCAGATNATTTAATTCCGGCTGGAATTATGAATCACGTGACATCGGCATCAAATTCGAACTGAATTCGAATCGAATCCGAATTGATTTAATTTGATTCGTTCAAATATCGAATCGAATTTGAACGATTCGATTCGATTCGATTCGATTTGTACGGAATACTAGGCCTATAGCGTAAGTGCTATTTCGAATTTATATGATAATCAGATCCAGGATATTATAAATAATTTTTCCAAAAAAGCTACTAATACAGATAATGTAGATTATAAGGACTCTGTTCCAAATTGGAATGAACACGTAACTTCAAAAACCAATAAGACTGAGATACAAGTGAATTTTTCAGGAGTAAGTACATTGGCAAATATATTATCTGCATCCCAATTTAAGCCAACCTATGACCACATCTATTTTCTCAACAAGACATTGGATTATTATTCTAATTTATATAGAGAATTTAGTAGTGAAAATTTTGATTATTATGGAATTACTGATGAAACATCATTTCCATTATGCAAGTTAAATCATGGCAATAAAGAAAGCATAAAAGATAGATATAAACCTGGATCCTATTTTATTAAATGTGAATAGCGTGAACTTGAGATAACTGCATAGTCTCATTATTTTACAATACTATATTTGCTCACGCTTCATTGTGATATTTTTTACAGGACTAATTCTGTCAACTATTACCTAATTTAAATTGATTCGCAATCATAGAAAAAAGTCAACATGTCCAAGTCCGATAAAGTATTAACCCCTGAATATCTGCAAATTAACTGGTTTACCAAGTGTTTTGACAGATAGGATTCAGTCCAGCTTATACAAAAAATATAAAAAAGAAACTGGGTATGAACTATGGCAATTATTAGAAGTTGTGATAGGTATATTAGAAAAATCTCAAGCCTCTGATTTCAAACCTTTTACTTTTGAAGCCAGATCCGATCCAAAATTAATTATCAAATCCATCTTAGAGCATTTCACATACTTAAAATTCCAAAATAGTTTTAGGGGAATTGATAATTATAATTTTGCATCACCTCAGCCATGGAGCTCATCATGCCCTATTTGTGATGGAAAACATGGGAATTATGGATTACATGGCTTATAGTACTGCAAAAATGGGAATCAGCTCCCTTATGATCCTGAAATAGCAAAGTTGTATTCCCAAGATAATTTAGAATATTGTCTTACCTGCAACACTTCAAGCAATAAACTCAAGTTTGCAATTGCAGCATAGAAGCTTTGTCATGTACTCTCGTGCTTTATTTTTTTATACTTTCGCTTATCACCTGATATGTAAATCCCGAGACTGTGACGCGCGTCACGATCTCAAAGTTTAGCACTTTTTTATATGAAGTATTGTAAAGCATGATTTTTGTAATCTGGTGTGACAGAAATCTGTATTAAGTCAACTATCAATCTGTGCGACAATCGATTTCTCATATATATATACCAATCAGTTCTAAAATTTCCTTTCCTTCGTTTCTTTCGGGACAAGTTGTGAAACCAATCATTGCACAAAAAAATCATAAATAGTATGTCTTCGACATCGGCTTCTACCTCAACTAATGTCCGTCAAGAACTTAACCGTCTCTCCCTCATGGAATCTGGAATCACGGAGGATGAATTTGCTGATTTACTGGCTTATATCACAAACAACCCTAACAAGATACCTGATCTGGAAGAATCCCTCAAGTACGGCACTGATAACGTTAAGGTTAAATATTTGAGGAAGTTATTAGTTTCTGGTATGTTTCACATAATCTAACTTCGTTATTTTTGTGCTGTGTCATTTTTCGTCTTCTGTTATATTCGCCAATAATACCAAATACTTAATTAATCTTGTGCTTTTTTTCCTGCTTCTTATCGTCAAACCCGTCCAAAAAACACATTCGCGTTATCGTAGAGCAACCTGGTGCAACTGGTAAGTGAGTCGTAATAAATTTGGTCAACGAGAGCGAACGCGATCTGGCACAATAATATCGAATATTCTGTTTTTCTAATTTCTTAATCAATAATGTTAAATTCTTTTGGAAAAAGATTCTGATTTGGTTTTTTTGCGAAGAGGAATGGCGGAACTTAATCTTAAAGTGGACAGTGGTTTTAGGAAGTTGCAACATGTTATGGAGGCATCGCTCTTTTCATCAGGTATGTTATTCATCTGGTCCATCGGCTATTTCTGCAAACTCCACTAACGATTTGTGTTTAGGTACTTATAATGAAACCGATACGGGTAAAACCGTGCTAGGCGAAAACCTATTATATTTCCATTCACCTTGACTACAAGCACCAAAGCAAGATCTCCTGGAAAGTTCAACAATCCACCTAATAAGTTTAAAAACGCAAATCCCAGTGAAGCAAGAATACAAGAATATTTTATGGATGAATGTAAGGGTCTAGAAAGTAATAGTTCTATAAGAAACAGGCTTACTGTTGTGGATACACATCGTGTACCAACACTAGGTACTCGAAAACCGGATTTAGTATTTATTCCAAACGGCTCACATTTAGATATGTTAAATGCTGTTGTCATTGGCGAGGTAAAGAAACGAACTGGTGAAAATTTTGGCCACGCAAATATAGGACAAGCAGTATCATTCGGTGAGAAGACACTCCAACTTCAGCCACGACGAAGTTTTGTCTATGTAGTGTTGACGGATTGCCTTATAATTAATATTTATAGAGTAACTAGGGTTGATAGAAATAATAACCACACCCAATTCAAGTATGACCATGTGGCACCCCAGAATTTAGGATATGGTAGTCCTGTTAGTAAACCTAGTAACGGATGGAAATACCTGGTAACGATTTTGGAAAGCTCCCCAGAAGAACTGGGATGGGTTGAACCAACTTTGAAATTTGATAATGAAACTATAAAGCTGGTTCGATCTGTTGGTGTGGGCAGAACCAGTGTTGTATATAAAGGGACACTCAGTAGTAATAATGTAAGTGTGGCTGTGAAAATGGCAAAGAAGGCGGATTATTTATCTTGTTTTGAGAGGGAGAAAAATGTATTGGAAGAATTGTCATCTCTTAATTCGCTTCATATTCCAAAGATCCTATTTTCCAATGATAATACACTTGTTATGACTCCATTTTGTGAAAAAATTAATAATTTGCAAAAAAAAGACATCAGAGATATCATTATCACCCTCCAAAATGTTCACGGACGTGGAATTATACATAGAGATCTTAGGAAATTTAATTTTCTTCGTAATTTAGGTGATTTGGATAAAAATATTCTTATTGTCGACTGGGGTTATAGCACGAATAATTCTGAAAGTACCTCATCATTTGCAGGAGCATTGGAGTGTATGCCGGACTATGTCCTGCAATCATTAATTAGTGATGAAGAGATTACTTATGAACCACGGATTGATTTGATCTGTTTTGTGCGATCATTTTATTTAATGCTCCATAGGCCATCATTAGATAGAATTCCCTTCGATAAAGCTGATGATATCAAACAACGAGCAGGAATGTTGTTAAATTTCTGGGGAGATTGTGGTCAATCAGATGTATGGGATAATATTTTATAATGCAATAGAAGCCTTAGACTACAATCAATTAATTCAACAGCTTGAAAGATTGTTTTAGATTGCTGTTTCGGTTTATTTGAACTTTATATAACCAAAAAATTAAATGTAATAGCTTATTGTTTTCCATCACATATATCAATAAAATTAATCAAGCATTGTTTGCCCTTGCATTTTTTCTCGCGTGTGTAGGTGTTAACATAAAAAAATGCTTATCCAATTTTATTGGACTGATTGGTGTTCCAAAACAGAACACGCACGTGACTGAAAATTCTGATTGTCCTGGTAAAAGCTAGGGAATTAACGGGGGGTACAACTCAATACAACTCATAGGTTACACAGGCTGATCAATAACAAACTGAACTGTCGCCTCATAAATTAGTTACACAAGCGAAATTTCATATTAAATTTTCACTTTTTTTTGTTATAGTCATTCATATTAGCTTTATATAGGCGAAGTTTTTTTATCCAAATTAGACCACTAGTTGCTTTGTTCTTAGTTTTATATGTTTTTATTACTTGATAATAGAAAGTTAGAAATTACGCTCTTTCTTTTTTTGAGATCTCAATAAAAACTATAAATATTTTTATTTAAAATGTTTAAAAATAGCATTTTCTTCTTTTATTGTGTATTATTTTTATGTATTTAATAAAATTTTATATAGTTTTGAGGTATTTNNAATAGCNGATCAAGTTTTTTAAAAGATATAGANNTGAAACTTTGACAAAAATTATATTTTCAGATAGTTATGTATTTGCTCATTACCAATCGTCAATTTTTTTTCATAGATTATATTGATTATCAGCCGATCTTTCATTTTGAACATGGGATAAGATCATATTTTTATAAGGTTACATATAAAATTACTTATGGTGACAGTTTGGTCTCATGATCAATAGTGTGTATAACCCTAAGTTGGCCCCCATTTATTTATCTAACTTCTAGGTAAAAGCTTATCATAAATAGTAAATGATCACCTAAAATGCACAGAAGATAATAAGATATCGGTAAAATTCTTGCCGAAGAATAGGGCTGTATGACGTGTGAATTGCATGATTTTTTTTTCACATTTATTTTTATGTCATATCTCAAGATCCCTTTAGGACTGAAGTTTTTCTATTATTTCTATACATTAATCCCTAGCGTTAAGCTAAAAGAAAATATTTCACAAAACAGTTAGTTTATTTTCCGCAGTACCAAAGATACAAGGAAGGCGATTTGCAAGGAGATTAATAAATGACAAAATGCTATGTGTAATTACTTGTAAGGATTCAGAATTGTTTTTTTCTATGGAATTTACTCTTATAAAATATGGGTATTTTTTGCTTAAAATAAGAAATACAGTTCACCCAATATGTCAAGTTCTGACAAACTATCATCATCTCTAACTAACCTCAGAATCTTTGCTTATAATATCCTTAAAAGTCTCAAAGATAAGACCGTTGGAGATAATAAATTTCTGGAACTAGGGTTATGCACTGAATGTGATAACGAGATTCTTGTTGCCTCTTAAGATGTTAACTTTACTCAGTTGTGAACATGCATTTTACAGGCTTTGTATTGAGAAAAAGCTTTTACATGTTGAAATGGGAGTATGTTCATTTTCTAATTGTAAAAGAGGTGTAGATATTATTGAAGGTGAAGATACTAGATAAGACTCTCAGTTGAGCACTTCAATGGCTAGTGGTATAAACCTAACCCCTATATACATATTTCAGAATCTTCTTGAGACTATAATATTCTAAGATAGTATAATCTAATAATTAATATCTTTTGATTAATATATATCTATTTAAACTATAATGTACTATTATTTTTGTTATTCTATAGACTTTTTAATATTAAAATGATATTATAGGATATTATAATTTAATTGAGTACATATTAATCAAAACTCAAAAGACTATAATATTCTGGAATATATTAATTAATAGACTATAGTATTTTAATCAGTATATAAAATCTGAAAAAAATTATATGTGCACATGTGCACATAAAGCATTTTTTTTTGTGCACAATCAAAAATTTTTTGTGCACAATAGTGCACATTTTTATTAATTTTATTAATATTTTTTTAAAAAAAATTGTGCACAATAAGTACACATTAAATTTTAAAAATTGTGCACATAAAAATTAAAATGTGCACATGTATATATTGTGCACATGAATTTTATACACTGTTTTTAATATATATTAATTAATAAACTATAGTATACCAAATTGGCTAATTTTGACTTCTTATATCTGTTTAGTTGCTTTTTAAACTACTGAATTAGTATAAAAAAAATATATTAGGTAACACAGTAAATTTGTGATTAATTTCAGCTAATACTATAATATAATTTTGGCTAATCTTTAGACATGTAATTTGTGATTTCAACTTGATAATATGATAATACTAAAAGAGTATTCTGAATATTGGTTAGAAACTGGTGTGAAATTGGTGAAGAACTGGTAAAGAGTTAAAGAATTCCTATTAGTTTACCAGTTTCTGATCAGCTTAGATATTAAGTTATTATCTAAAATTTTGGCTGAATTTATGGAATAGTATTGGCCAAAATTTTTATTAATTTATTGCATTTTCAGTTCCTTGCACTTTCTTGTCACTTTTTTATACCTTTGACCACCAAGAATATTATCATGAGTAAGATATAATTTCTACTAATTGGTAAAAAACCAGAGAGTTTCTATTAGTTTACCAGTTTTTAATCACCTAAGTTATTATATTTTAATTTTAACTAGTTTGCACTAAAGACTCTAAATATATACTATCAAGATGTAATACATGTTTTCATTTTATAACCAAAATTATATAGTCAGTTTGCATCAATAAAGATAAAAAATAGTGTCTGAAACTTCTGCCATTATTTTTATACTACCTCCGAGCATATATCCAAAATGATGGAAGCTTTTCCATTATTTTATATAAAGATTATGAAGTTATCTCTTCAAATATGCCATTATTTTTAAACTACCTTTAAGTACATACTAGTAATAGGATATTCTTTTCCAATTTTTTATATAATATTTTCAAAAAAAAATACCTAAGTGTCCATACCTAGATGAAGTCAGAAGTAGTTATAATTTTACATGATTTATTTAACTCAACCTTTATACTATATCTAAAAACATATTAGTGATAGAATAAGTAAGTTCCATTTTCTATAAAAAATTAGATACTATATATATTTCAGTATATACAGTATAAAGTATACTGTTTTTCAGTATGTGTATGCAAAAAACTATATAAAAACAATATATAAAATATACTAAATACAGTATTTTTGATATAGTATAATAGTATATTTTATACTATTATACAAAATACAGTATATTTACAGTATTTCAATTTTTTATAGAATTATTTTATCAGTTATATAAAAATTTTGAAGTTACCTATTCTACTATAAAAACAACTATATATGCTATAATATCTAATCATTCATATAACTAATCTTTCTTCTTTTTTACTCATTTACGTAAAGTATAATGATCATATAGAATTTTTTGATCATATGCAGATACATCTATAGTTGCTTACTTAAACCTCCTCAAAATCCTACGATTAGTTTTGGTAAGATTTTACTATAGCTTTATTATAATTTCAGCAAAGTTTTAGCAGTTTTAGCATTCATAATAGGTTTCGCCTTTTGGCAAAGTTTTACCAACTTTTTAATAAGACGTTAATATAGTTTTAGCAAAGTTTTGCTTTTCAGTATTTTATCAACTTGCCTAAACCTCCTAATTTCGGTAGGCAACCTTAAGTACATCTTTAGCTTAAATTTTTCAATCAATATATCATACATATCACTAATTATCAGGAATTCTTATATTAGAAATACTATCATTCCTTGCTATATTTCAAACTTGTTTTACCTATATCTTAGGTTTATTCTTGTAATTCTTTCAAGCCTGTTGGATAACTTTTGTACTATTAATTAAGCAATATGCAATCTTTTTCTTAAATTCTTTTAAAGCTTTATAAATAGAAATACCAGTTAGTATAATATATCAAGTATAACTAATGAAACAGAAACTATTAGAAAGTCTGAAGTATTATTTGATAAACTATAGTACAAGTATTTCAGTAATAATAAAATGTAATAGGAAAATTAAAAGTAAAAATATGATATAAGAAAGTTTAACAAAATGTAATAATAAAAAGTATAACAAAAAAATATAACAGTAAAACATTAAGAAGATGTAAAACAAAAAAAAATAAATATTACAAAATACATATTATAGAGGTGCGCTCCGGTGAAATCCGTTCAATCCGTCATCCGATCCGATCAAAAAA
>QKYT01000491.1:77073-91840 GCA_003550305.1 Glomus cerebriforme | reverse complement strand
GTATTTAACCATATATTAGTTATAAAAATTACTGTATATTCACAATTATGTTATCTATATATTTACTTTTTATAACATGCTAATAAAATTTCTCTAATATGCAAAAATTTTTTCTAATTTGTAAAAAAAAAAATTTTTTCTATATAAAAAAAATTTATTTTGTTTAATTTTATTATTTATTTTATCTTANTATTTTTTANTTAGTAATATTTAATATTTCTAAACATAAATCAGAATTTTCTTTCTTATATACATTAGTATATCCCGGTGCGAAGCAACGGGCTACTGCTAGTTTAATTTTAAATTTATTAAATTTCGTCAAATTTATTTATTAAAATACTGTATATTCGGGTTATATCCAAAGAATTTTAGTAGAAAATCGAAATTTATATGTCTTAAGCAAATATTCTACGATATTTCCTACATGAGCCTAATATTATTTATTATTCTCAAGAAGGGAATTGTTTTTGTATGGATAACTTGAATTCTTGGTTGGACTTTTTGGTTTGATGTTTGGTTTATTATATTTTAGCTTGTAACCATTTTTTTCGATCGATCCTATGGTCAGGTCTGGTTTTACATGTTACTTTCAATCAATAAAAATAATTGACTCAACCGTATGGATTATTGTCTTTTTTTTCTTATCCATTTTCGGTAAGATTCAAGCATATTAATAAAAAAAATAGACAGAATCGGAACTGATTCTATAAAAAAAAAAATAATTATTGTCTCTTTTTTTTCCTTTCTATTTTTGGTAAGATTTGGGCTTATTAATCAAAATAAGCTAATTTTACTGTCAGATTAAAAAAAAAACAATTACATGGAGGGGTATGTGAGAAAACGTAATAGACCTGACAAATGTATGGTGTCAATCTAAAATTCGGACAATGCTATACATTATACAAAATAATTTTTATAATAATTTAAATGATAAGCATTACCTAAATTTTAAAAAATTTTTTAACCCAAACTTTTTTTTATTACATGAAACATGTATTGATAAAGTAAAAAATAATTATGTAATACCATAATGTCTTACACTAAATAATATAAAGATAATGTTATAAACTGAGTTAAATATTGAATAGTTTAATTAAATCTCATTTAATAAAGGAGAACATCCAAACAAAATGGATGATAATTCTTCAGATTCTTCTTTATATGCATCTTTATAATCTATTTGAAGACACTTAAGATTAGGTAACCATAAACCTTCCTCATAATAATTTTTCTTTTCGTCAACCATTTTCCAATTTCTACCATAGTTACATTTATTAAACCTCAATTCTTGTAAATTTTGAAAATATTTTAAGTAAATTAAAACATCATCATTATTATCAATCACTATATAATTAAAAATCAAGGTTTTTAATGAATTATGTTGAGATTCCTTTAAAGCTTTTAAAATTTCACTCAAATCTTCTTGATGAGTATCAAATAATTCAAAATATATTAAATTATGCTGAGATTTAATTAGGGAAGCAAGTACCTTTGATTCTTCTAATGTTTCATCTTTTTCAATTAATGGTGTACAGATAATAGAACAATCATATTCAATTGTAATGATCATTTTTTGAATATTATGACAAATTTGTGAAAGTAAAGAGAATATTGTAGATTTATCTCCTCTTGCAGTGAATACAAGTTCTGTTAAATTGGTAAAACTTTGCTTAATTTCAGGAAAATTAAATTCATTTAATTGATTTAAAAGTATTTGATCATGACGAAAAGCTTGAAAGTAATCACGTTTTGTTACTTTAAGAAAAAAACAAGGATTATTGTTATTAGTTTTACGAAGGATAAATTTTGCATCAAATGAAAATAATTTTAATTCTGATGAATAAGTAAAAAAGTATCTATATATGCTTTTGAATGTTAAAGGTGTATAATCATCATCATCATCATAATCATCAGGAGGATAAATGCTATTTAAATTGAATTTTGAATTTAAAAGGTTTAAGAGTCGTATTTTGTTATCAGAGTTTTCCCAATAATTAATCCAATCTCTAATGGCGGAAGATAATTCATGTAAATCCAATTCATTCAAAAATTCAAAATAATTAAATAATGTATTTCTACTTTTCGTATCAATAATTCCTTCTTTAACCATTTCATCATAATAATTAATTGAATAATAAGTATTCATCAATAAATTGGCAACTTCAGATTTTTGCGCCTCTGAACAGTCACAATCATTAGTTAATTTAGGATTTGTAGATTGTAAAGGGACTGATAAGTTTGTATTATCACAAGTGTATAAAAGGTAAAATGGTCGTCTCCATAATAAATATACAGCTTCTCTACACCAATCTCGAGAAACTAATAAACAAGAATGAAGAGATTCTTTATCATCTTTTAAATAAAGAACGAATAAACGAATAATTTCCGGTGGAAATGATTTAGGCATAACAACAATATTATTATTTTGTTAGAAGTTGTGTAAATGAGAAAATTCAAACGATTTTTTTTTTTAACGGGCTATTAAAGTATGACGATAATGACTGGTTTAACCAATTAAGGAACATAAGTGTATCATGATTACGCCATCCTGAAATGCATTAGTACTTTTTTATAGGTGTACTTACCTTTTTTGAAGATCATCTTCCATTTCTGACTTACCTTTTTCCTTGTGGCAATTTTTTTTAAATAATAGGGATTGTCAAAAAATCACCGCACCAAAAATTTTTTTTTTAAAATATTAACCTAATCATAATACAAACAGTGCTATTATATGTAAATTTATGAGTAGAACAAGTTTCTTGTAGGTTAAAAGGCCGTTGTTCGAATAGTTTTTTGAGAAAAACGCAAAGGTTTGATTTTACAGGTAAAATGTTCTAAAAAAAAAAAATAAATTTTCAAAATTTTAGCGATCAATCATATTTATTTTTACGGCCAATGGTTTTTGTTTTTTTTTTAACTCTGGCCAAAATTATAATTTTCGGCCAGATCTAAGCAGTGCAGTTGTAATCACCTGCGGAGAGATTTAGCGCAACACTAAATAATATTATATACCTTAGTAAACAATGTGAAACGATTCTTATAATTACACAATTTAAAAATTTAGAGAAAGGAAAAGATAATATTGCATTGGAATTAGATTACATAAATAACAATAAGAAAATGACAGAATTGTTCAAATATGCAGTATTTATCCAATATGAACTTTCAGCATTTACTTTTTTAATTTTTTTTTCTGTTCTTTTAAAAAATTAAAACTCATGTGATCATGTCCATATGAAGTATCAATCACTAACTACAGAACTAATTCAACGCATTATGACGATATGACAATATCCACAAATTTATAATTCAAATTTAAAAGAAAACATTTTTATTTTTTAGGAATGTAGTGGTTTTACATGGGATATATATGTTTTTTTACTGTTTTTTTATAATTAAATTACAGCCTTTAGAAGATGTGAAAAAATTAACTTATAGAAACATTTATTATACTCAGTAACGTTCATACTTTCAATTTATTTTAAGAATTTTGTGGATGAATTTTGGGTAAATTTCATCTTTAGCACATACTGCACAGACAGGGCGTTCTTAACGTTTTAATGAATAAATAAAATTAAAACTAATCATAAAAATCACTTGAGAAAAAAGACTTACATTCTTATTTTACCATTTTTTCCGATGAAAAATTCACTTTTTTTATTTGAAAAGAATAAATTAAAAATAAAAAAAGATTTCCTTTTTATTTTATTTTGTTGTTTTTCTTACGATAATTATGATTATATCAAAATTTTTATTATATTACAATAAACGCAGCTTCAAATATAATAATTGAAAATAATGGAGAAAATTTTAAGAAATTTTATAATTTAAATATTTTAAAATTGTAAATAACTAATGAAGAATCTCTTAATTTTATTCGTAACATTTAACAACATTGAAGATTCAATTAAGAACTTGTCAATTGTCATTTTTGTTTTTACCATTGAAAACGTAGAAGAATTATTATAGATCAGCAGCCTTGGGAAAAATTCTTCAAAAATTGGAGTGCATTATCTAACATCTATGGCAAGCCGCTCTGGTCAAAAGTGCGTCATAAAACACAACGTATATACGTTATATTTTATAACGTATATACATTCATTATGTTTTATAACGTGTACACGTTGTAAAATATAACGTATATACATTGTAAAATATAACGTATACACGTTGTAAAACATAATAAACGTATATACGTTATAAACATAACGTATATACGTTATAAATTACTACGGGTACCCGTATTAAAAAGCAACAGGTACCCATTGTATGAAATTGGGTACTCATTGTAGAATATGACCCTTAATAGTAGGGTTAAGGGACCGTTAAAAAATATAACGTATATACGTTATGTTTTATAGCGTATAGGACGTTATGTTTTATGACGGGTTACCCATGAAATTAACAAGTTAACCCGTTGATACAGGGGTAACCCGTCGTAAAACACAACGTTATATACATATTTTATAACGTGTATACGTTATATTTTACGACGCACTTTTGACCAGAGCGGCTTGCCATAAACATCTGATTGTTTCTATAGAGGAGAAGATTATATAAAACTGATGAATATAAAAATGATAGAATAATTGAAGATTTTTAAATTTGATTCAAGACATGATATGTATTATATTAGATCGAATATAATAATTTACTAAGCCACAAAATATCTTTTATAAAGCACTTAAAATTATCTTTTTTATAATAACTAGACGTAAAAACGATAATTTAAGATCCGATATTTCTAAAATCATTATGTCAGTTTTTTTTTTTGACGTAAAAGTAAATATCATATATTCATGTTTATTTTTTATTTCCTTATTGTTCATCCACAAATAATTTTTTTAAAAAAATTCATTTATTCAATATTACGAACAATATATTAAAAAAATACTTTTTTAAAATATTACACGGATTTCCACCTCTAAAAGATTATTAAATGATTTTCTTTAATTTCTTTATCGTTTTAGGTTCAAACCTCAATAAAGACTCTTTTTTTGATATCTGAGGAATTAAGAATTTTTTATTTACATTCTTTTCTTCGAAAGAATACAAAATTCGTTCAGGTAAACAAAATTTTACTATTGTTACTATTTGCCCCTTACCTGAAAATATTTAAATAAATATTATTAATATTTTTTCTTTAAATTTACAAAAATATTCTCATTTTTATTTATTTATGGAGAGAGATTTTCTTTAGAGGAAAATGAACTTTAAAATATTAATTGTTGTATGTTTTTTTCGATTTTCGATTTTCAATCAATTCTCTATCATAACCGATAATACTGTCAGTAATTATAATATTAGATAGTATCATATTAGTGAATTTTTCATATTTTAAAAGGACGTGTTACAATTTCTTCCATTGGTTCAAATATTGAGGAAAAAACAAGTATGTGGAGGAGTATGTGGAAAAATGCAATGAACCTGACAAATATATGGTGTCAACTAAAATTTGGACAATGTTATATGTCATACAAAATAAATTTTTCGATAATATTTTAACTAAATTTTAGAAAATTTTTTAACCCAAACCTTTTTTTATCATATGAAATATGTACAATCTCAGATTCTTTTATAATAAATTTATTAATTGATTAAATATGAATTTATTGATAAAGTGAAAAATAATTATGTAATACCATAATGTCTTACACTAAATTATATAAAGATAATGTTATAAACTGAGTTAAATATTGAATAGTTTAATTAAATCTCATTTAATAAAGGAGAACATCCAAACAAAATGGATGATAATTCTTCAGATTCTTCTTTATATTCATCAATATAATCTATTTGAAGACACTTAAGATTAGATAACCATAAACCTTCCTCATAATAATTTTTCTTTTCATCCATTTTCCGAACTTCATCGTATATACATTTATAAAACCTCAATTCTTGTAAATTTTGAAAATATTTTAAGTAAATTAAAACATCATCATTATTATCAATCGTTATATAATTAAAAATCAAGGTTTTTAATGAATTATGTTGAGATTCCTTTAAAGATTTTAAAATTTCACTCATACCTTCTTGATGAGTATCAAATAATTCAAAATAAATTAAATTATGCTGAGATCTAATTAGGGAAGCAAGTTTCTTTGAATCTTCTAATGTCTCATCTCTCTCAACGTATCCTTCCATTAATGGCATTCCAAATGTACAGAGAATAGAACGAAATTCAACTCTAATGATCATTTTTTGAATATTATGACAAATTTGTGAAAGTGAAGAGAATATTTTGGATTTATTTCCTTCTACAGTGAATATAAGTTCTGTTACATTTGCAAAACTTTGCTTAATTTCAGGAAAATTAAATTCATTTATTTGATCTAACAGTATGTAATAATCCCGCTTACGAAAAAAGTATTTACCCTTTTTTACATCAAGAAATAAACAAGGATTATTGTTATTAGTTTTACGAAGGATAAATTTTACATCAAATGAAAGTAATTTTAATTCTGGTGAATAAGTAAAAAAGTATCTATATATGCTTACGAATGTTAAAGATGTATAATTATCAAGAGTATAAATACTGTTTAAATTGAATTTTGAATTTAAAAAATTTAAGAGTCGTATTTTGTTATCAGAGTTTTCCCAATTAATCCAATCTTCAATGGCAGCAGATAATTCATGTAAATCCAATACATTCAAAAATTCAAAATAATTAAATAATGTAATTCTACTTTTCGTATCAATAATTCCTTCTTTAACCAATTCATCATAATAATTAATTGAATAATAAGTCATCAATAAATTGGCAGCTTGAGATCGTCGTTTCTCTGAACAGTGACAATCATTAGTTAATTTTGGATTTGTAGATTGTAAAGGGACTGATAAATTTGTTTTATTACAAGTGTATAAAAAGTAAAATGGTTGTCTCCATAATAAATATACAGCTTCTCTACACCAATCTCGAGAAACTAATAAACAAGAATGAAGAGATTTTTTATCATCTTTTAAATAAAGAATCAATGGACGAACAATTTCTGGTGGAAATGATTTAGACATAATTATTTTGTTGAAAATTGTCAATCGGCTCATTTTTAATACTGATGAACTTGTTTTAACCAATTAAGGAGCATAAGTGTGTAATTATTAAATTTGATGATCATATCCTGAAATGCATTAGATTTAAAAAAAAATTATGACAATCAGTACATTTGGGGCGGATTTATGAAATTAAACAAATATTTGGTAGTATTTGATTACCAAATTTGGTTGGTAAAGTCACCGATTATTAGCGAAATGAGCCCTAAAAAATTATTTTAACCCCTTGTGTCTAACCAATTTTTCCAATATCAATGGCACGTCATTATTTTGACATACAGTATTAATACTGCAACATTAGATTCGATCGCTGATAGTAATAATTTTATGCTCTCTTTGTAACAATAAGATAACAATAGCCTCAAAATACAAAAAAAGACTTTTCTTCATGTGAATTTATTTTCATGATCTTCATTTATGCACTTTTGTGAATCAATTTATATGTATATGAAAAAGCTTAATCAATATCACATGAATTGCCTGAGCTTTTTTATATATACAGTACTTGAAGTCAATTGAAGTGACAGACAAATTTTGGTATTTCATAAATCCGACGTGATGATATATATATCTTTGAAAAAAAAAATTTGTGCACATTAACTTTTTAGTAAATTTTTTTTTTTGATCTATATATTACTTTGTGGAAGTTCACCTTTGGTTTAGCTTTTTCTCTTTTTGTAACAATTTTTTTTATTGAAAAAATTTAAATGTGGAGATGGTGATTCCCTTGTTATTAGATGTATATATGATTGTATAAGGTTAAAATATTTACTTAGTAATGAATAAAGCTTATACAGGCGGTTTGAGTGAGTGTTTCAACTCTTATTTTTGATATATATGGTAAATGATGATATATATTCTAAAGTAAGTATATCCCATGCCTGAGTGAGTGTTTTGCCTCATATAGACATACAGTACTTGATACTTATGATAAACAAGGGGATGAGTAGCGAATAGAGCAATGGCTTATGTAAACAGCCTAAGTTCTTACATAGGCGGTAAAATGGCTTCAGTGAAATGTTACAGATACCGAAACAAACTGGACCAGCAAAGATGAATTTAATGAATTAATTTAAGAAATATAATATTTATACAATTTAATGTTTTAAAAAGATAAGCAATGGTAGTTTTGATACAGTATATTTAGCAATATGAAAGTTATATTTGGACATTTGGATATGAATAAATGATCCAAATACAGTTGCATTAAAATATTGTTGATTATTCTGGTGGAGTATCCATTAAATTATCTGGCCGAAACAATTCATAAAAAAATAATTAAATAAAAAAAGTTTATTTTATTGTTCTCTAATCTATTATATATTAACAAATCTAAATTAATTTTACTAATTTTTATCAATTGTTTATTGTTTTATCCGATTCTATTAGCAATCTCAACATTGTTTAATACTCTCCATTCATATAATTTTATTCCTTCTATTTCTAACTTTTCACACCATTTTTCATATGTTTCAACTAACATAATAGAACTTGTTAACTTCACATTTTATTTCTTGGGTATACTTTCCTCTTCTCCAGTTTTCTGGGTATTTTTTTATTCAATTATTGCATTCATTATTTTCAATAATTCTCACTTTTTCCACGCTTCATAAGTAATCTCCAATAGTCCTTGCACTTTCTTATTTTCTATCGCAAAATTTTCTTCATTTATATACTTTTCCTCAAATTGTTCTTGTTCTTTCCATTTTTTCCTGTACATTTCTGTTTTAGCTTCCTCATTCCTTCTCATTAAAATTTTCATTTTTAATGATCTTTCTAGTCTTTATCAATTCTTTATTCACCCATTTATCTAATTTTAGTTGTTGCTTTCTTGTTATCGTACAGATTGTATATTGCGCTATCTTTAGATTCTCTTGTCTTGCACTGTTCAAATGGTCTAATATGACCACTGCATCTTCTTTGTATATTTTTTTCCCCTATTTTCTGTTAATAAAATTGTCTCTTTCTTATCACTTGTTTTGTTAAATCCAATAATATTTTAATTATCTTCTTTTTAGGAAAAGCAGGTTTCAGGTTTCAAGTATTTTGCAGCTAGTAATAAACTTTTGTTAACAGATGGTATCTTTAGAGTTACTGGATTTTTCGAAATTAATAAGTGAAATAAGTGAGAAGGGAATTCTAATCTAAACCAACCAGCCAGTTAGGAGATACTCAACTATCTGACCGGCTTTCCTTGCCTGATACGAGGAAGATATCATATACAGTATAAGGAAGTTAAGAGAGAGTTTAAAGGAGGAAAAAAAAACCAACCAGCCAGATAGGAGACACTCAACTATCTGACCGGCTTTCCTTGCCTGATACGAGAAAGTTCTATATACAGTATAAGGAAGATAAGGGGGAGTTTAGAAAGGTAGATGGAGTAGTGAATAGTTTTTAAAAAGGATTATAGAGAGGAAATAAAATAGTGATAATAATATAATTAAAGATACCATATGAAAATTAATACGAAATATTGTGGTATTTATATATTGTAAAATAATAAAAATATAAAAAATGAGTCAAAATTAAGCAGCATCATGCAAATTGCTATATTTGGGGAAATTATGCAAAATTAATAATGATCATATCTGTATAGTATTATAATATCATCACTATCTTAATTAATGATACTGTATTTCATCACTCTGCTAAAAATTAAATTTTTATTGAAGTCTAATTAATCAATCTATACGAATCTAAAGTCAAAATGGTAATACAAGCGCACAGCCAATGTACAGTCATTATATGTATTTGCACTCTAATATTGATAATCATAATGATTTTTGCTAGTTCATTTATTTCATTTATTTTTATTAAATCGTGAAATATAATTTACACCGCATATGATCGCATATGATCCAGGTCATATTTTTACGCGTCGCATTTGTGTAATGCTATTGTACGATGTCTATATAAATATATTTATAATAAATTTTGAAATCTGTGTATTCTAAACTCACTTTTAAGTCTGAATAAATTTAATAAATTTGTAGAATTTCACGATATAAAATTGAATATCAACGATAAATAAATAAAGTCACGTCACATTTCTTTAATAGTATATTAATTTGAATGGATTTTAGTAATTTAATAGAATTATATAATAAGAACATAATACATCAAATACATGCACTGCAATATTATTGGGTTAATTTATCAATCAATCATATATATGTTGTGCCATGATGTCTAGACATTAACCTTTGTCAACGATGGCTTGCGATATAGATCATGTGGTGATTCAGAACATATGATACAACAATTTAATAGATTGAAATAGATAAAACATTTGGAATTACAAAAATATCTGATTATTGCAATTGTGCAATGAAAAATTCATGCTAAAAGAAAATTCCATAGGGACCTTCGCGTATGTTGAACTAATCAATAAACAGTATATTTAAAAAATCTAATCTTTATTTATTTTTCATTTTTACTTTATTTAAAATTCTAATTTTTTAATTTATTTAAGGCTTTTTTTTTAATGATATTATACCATTTTAGCAAAAATAAAAAAAAATAGAAACATACGATATCTCACCTGAACTTGAGAGAAATAACTTAAAGTCCTTAAGAAATTCGATGTTCAACAAAAGTCTTTAGTAAAAAGAAAGAAAGCCCTTAGAGAAAAAGCCCAACAAAGTCCTAGTTAGAAAAGTCCTTAATAAATAATAAATATCTATGTTCATAAGCTCGTGTAATTACACATATGCATTTACGACAGATAAACCAAATTTGACGAATAGAAAAGCTGATGAGTGATAATGAAATCTCAATAATACATCCATGGAATTGCTTGTATTGTTATTTTCTGTAACCAAATAAATCAGTGAATTCAATACTGTATTATCTTGCAAAGGTGTATGTGGAGCGAAGAAAAATATTATTAATCAAGTAATTGCAGAACCTGTTAAACAAGGATACAAATATACTCAATGTAAATTAATAGAACTTTTAAATTTAAGAAAAAAAAACACTTTTAAAAATACTATAGTAATTTCGCACCAATAGTTTATTTAATTTATTTTGATTTTTAAAACGTTGGTAAATTTGTTTACATTATGTAAATAGTTTTCTTATAGATTCATTTAACTTTTATTTCAATTTCAGAAGTGTGGCACAGTTTTAAGTGGTGGTTATTTTATAAATAAAATTATTAGAGGGTCATATAAAGATTAAGATAATTCATATCAATTATCAAATAAAAAAATTGAAACTATATTTGGTTTTCGATTCTAAAATGATATCCAGAAATATCTATCATAGAGATAACCATTTTTTAATGAGATCGTCGAAATGAAATTCTATAAATAGCACTGATTTAAAAACTAAATGAAATTCTTTTTTCGTCAATTCATTTACTTTGCATATATATATGCACAAAGTAAATATTATATATATTTACATAGATAAAAAAAAAATTAATTTTATCGCTTCCCATCATGTCTGCAAAATTTTACAAGGAAATAATTAATAATTATAAAAAACTTTATAAAACTAAAGAAGGTTACGATGTGAAGATTTATGCCGGTGAAAAACCAAACATAAAAGAATTTCATGTTCATTCTTTTATATTAAAAACACATCTGAATTTTTTAAAAAGGCATTTACTGCAAGTGATGATATTGAAAAAAAGATGGTTATTTTATTTTAAATTCGAGTCATTCACCTGAAGTATTGGAAATTTTTTTAAAGTAAATATAATTAATTTTCTTTATTGTATTATTTTTAGTTTGAAATTTTTTAATTCTAAATATTATTTTTCAAAAAATTTACAGATATATGTATTGTGGAAGTATTGATTTGACAAAATTACAATCTCGTGAGATATTAAATCTCTTATTACCATCAGACGAATTTGGACTTCAACCTTTAGTTACTTANATTCAAGATACCTTGATTAACAATCATAATGATTTTATTATCAAGAATCTTTTTTTGATAAGTTAGTTAACTTATCAAAAAAAGATTCTTGATAATTTATGGAATTTATGTATTCAAGAAATCTGTTACAAACCTGATCATTTATTCAAATTAGCCAAATTTCTTACCTGAAATCCAGCTATTTTAGAAATAATTTTAAAACGAGATGATTTGTGTATTCATGATGAAATTATCATTTGGGAAAATATATTAAAGTGGGCGTGTGGACAACAACCAGTTATACAACAAGATATTAACAAATGGAATAAAAATGATTTTACGGTGATGGAAAGAAGATTAAGTAGATTTATTTCATTAATCAGATTTTATTGTATAAATTCAGAAAATTTTCTTTTAAAAATATATCCTTTTAAGGAATTGCTACCAAATGATTTAGTTAATAATATACTTAAGTATCATATGATACCAAATAATAAACTCAATATCAGTATATCAACTTCTAGATCATGCTCACATTCATCAACTATAATTAATTGCCAACATTTAAATATCTTTGCTAGTTGGATTGACAAGAAAGAAACTTTGCATTATAATAAAGTTGGACATATTCCTTATAGATTCAATTTACTTTATCGTGCTAGTAGAGATGGTAATACATCTGCAGCATTTCATGAAAAATGTAATAATAAAGGAGCAACCATAACTATAGCAAAAGTTACAAATTTGGAACAAATTGTTGGTGGATATAATCCACTTTTTTGGGATTCAAGTAATTCATATGCATGGAAGTCAACAAATGATAGTTTTATATTCTCATTTAAAGATAGAACAGACCGTCAAAGTGCAGAAGTAGGTTATATAAATGATAATGATCGATATTCAATGTATTGTCATTCGGATTATGGGCCACAATTTGGTAATTTATATTGTCATAATGGTACTTGGGTAGTAATTTTTATAGCAACTCCTATAATAAGATTGATATACCTAAAGGTAATTTTAATGTAAATGATTATGAAGTGTTTCAAGTTATTAAAAAATAATATTAGTTATTTAGTTATTGATAGAATTAATTATGTGTTTTGTTTTTCTTGATTTTGATTCATAAATTATTATCGAAAGTAATATATTTATCAATAAAATTTTTTATCCAGAAAATCAAACCTTATTTAAATGGTCAAGTTTTTTTCATTTTTTTTTTATTTTGTCTGGTGTATATATCATCCAAAATTTAAAAAAAAAAAAAAAAAAATTACGGGGATTTTAAGGATTTTAATATCAAAATTTGTCTAATCATATTTCAGAATTGGAAAAAAGAAATATCTTCAGATTTTATTTATCACGTTTCATTTTTACAAACGACTTATCACCTTTGTATGTCAAACTCTACGGATTCCCTTAGAAATTTTCATAAATTTTTATCTATCGATTTATCCACGTGATAATACCGATTAAAAGTCATTTACCCCAGTAATTTTCACCCCACGTGACTTTTTGGCCGGCATTACGACATTAAGAAATTATCCATGTGATGAATAATTGTGTGACAAATAGAATTTCACCACCGAAAGTCCCTAGAAAATTTAATAAAAATGAAGGAGAGGTGTGATACGAAGAATATCCATATAATAAACCATTTTCTTATGTAAAATTCGGTAGATCTGATATGAATTTCATAAATAACTCACTAATATGACGCGCGTCAGGTGATGATCGATAAATGAAGTGCATGAATATCACCAACCAAATGATGAAAATCAATGTTATCAACTAAACCATTAAGATAATGATGAGCGACCCATAAAATCACCAATAAAATCAAGATGATAACAAATACCATTAACTAAATGAAAAATCAACATGAACAAATCAGTAACAAATCAACCAGGTGATAAAAATTATTAATAAGATGATGAGTGTCACTACAAATCTTTAAAATAAGTAGCTAATGACAAAAGAAAAAAAAGGTATATAAATTCATTAAGATAAAAATTTATTGAAAATTATGCTTTGAATTAATTCCCAATATTTATTTATATAATTTAATTTTAGAAAATTGAAACTAAAAATCACATTAAAATGATTTATTTTAATGAAAATGAAGCATCATCAAGCACAAGCACAAGTAAACCTATTCATGTTGATATAACAAATAAGGTTTCCTCCAGACATGAAATGATATTGAAAATTATACTAAAAATAATCAATCAAATGAGGAAGAAAAAGGCTGATTAGTTATGAAA
The DNA here is from genome assembly GCA_003550305.1 of Glomus cerebriforme. Lineage (NCBI taxonomy): Eukaryota > Fungi > Glomeromycota > Glomeromycetes > Glomerales > Glomeraceae > Glomus > Glomus cerebriforme. The sequence continues at coordinate 77,660 of QKYT01000491.1, read as the reverse complement.
TTGGCAGTTGCTTATTTTATGCTAATTTTTTATATACTCAAATAATCTTGACGTAATTTTAAATACAGTATGAACCTAAAAAAAAATTCAGTAAAGGAAATTTATTTAATACTTGAATTGTAGTAATTAATGACAAATTTTATTTCAAACTTTTTTGAGTTAGTTGATATAAATTAACTTTAGTAAAAATTTCTATAGATCAGATCGACCTACACTTTCATGCAAAATTCTAAGAAAAAAAAACAATGAATGATCAGTACGAGTTAGACCCATTATTAAAGCATTTTATTCGTCAGGACCTTGGTATTAACCAATTTTCAGATCTTGAAATAATACCTACAAATAAAATTTCAGTTAGATAAGCTTCACATCTTCAAAGTATAGGAACAACAATAGGAACAATCTGTAATTACAAGGGAAATTGTAATAGTAAGAAATGCAATTACAACAAAGCGGGAAATTATTGTGGAAGTTGATGTCTTGCAAGGTGCCAGTATCAAACAAATGTGAATGAATACTTTCTAGGTAAGCATCCGTTTATCTTTATTGTTATTAATTTAAATTTTTTATTTAATTTATCAATAGCT
>QKYT01000491.1:29930-42854 GCA_003550305.1 Glomus cerebriforme | reverse complement strand
TATTATCAAAATCTTTAAATGGAGGACATCCACTAGAAATTTCCTACATTAATACACCAAAACTATAAATATCTGAAGATTTAGTATATGGAAATTTTGGATCTAAAATGCGTTTTGTTCCAATTTCTGAAATACCAAAATCGTGAATAACATCTATATTTTTAGAAATATCAACAAAAAACCATCTGTAATTTGAAATGTTAAATTTTCTTATCATCCCAAGTCAAATTCTTAAAATTATTTTTGAGATAATTTTGAAGGTCACCGTTATTAGCATATTGNATTATTAGAAGATATTCACTTGTTTTTGAATTTAAAATAAAAAAATTTTTATCAAATGACATAATTATTTATTTGGTCCAAAATGCTCTTGTAATATACTCAAATCCTCCCGTGTCATTAATTCAAAAAAAAATTGTGATTATTGAAAGAGAACATATGAATATCGGATATGCTTCAAAATCTGCAGGCTTTGACTATAAGGCTTATACTCCGCTAACCCAACCCGTCTATATCATGTGGCTGTACTGCTGTGGTGGCTGAAGTTGCAGATAATGAAATGCGTTGATTAATTTTTTTTTGTTATGGGCTTGGCTTTTCCTTGTACTTTTTTTTTGGATTGACATAATTATTTGCTGAATAATATTTTTTTCAAGTTAATAAATATGGTCATCAAACAATTTGATGCTCTTGAAACTTTTTTCTCAACTGTTAAATAAATTTAATTTTTTATTTTATAAAATCATAAATTAACCTGTCAAAAATAAGAAAGTCCTCTTATTTTCTATTATATTACTTTTCTAGTTGCCTCAATATACTGTATACTATTAGTAATAAAGTTTCTTATAACTGTTTACTGATTTATAAAAATGATAAATAAATATTCTGTTAAGTATATTATGAGGATTTATATCAAAAATTAACAGAGTTGTTATGGATCTATTTATATAGCATTAATTATATCAATAATAAACCAGTATATTTTATATATTTCATTACAACCATTTGATCTTTTTAATGATTTGCAATTAAATCATCTCTCTTTTAAGGCAATATCTTTATTTGTCAATTTAAAGTGTAATAAGCTATTTATCTAAAATCTTGCATTAAACAATGGAATTGAAAAAAATATACATCAAAGCATTAGAAACAAGTAATCTATAATGATTGGTTTTTTGCTATTACTTTCAACAACAACCGTGTTTGAGAATTAATGAAAGGACTTCAGCCACTTTCTAATAGTTAATAATTATATTAAAAGCACATATTCAGCTTTATATGCTAAAATGAAAAACCTTGATTTTTTCTAAATCTTTTAAAGGTTTCTGACTACTAATATTAATTTTAATAGTATTTGCCAATTTCTCAGGATTTATAAATCATTACTGTTATTTGCCCTTTAGAAACATTTAAGGGTGGGAAATTAATATTTCTTAAGCTGAAACAGGCCTTTAATATTAAGCAATAATCCATATCTTTTAATTTATGGAAATCTTCCAGAGTATTACTTAGCAAATAAATTGGATTATTCACCAATATAAATTAACCAATTTTTGCATTGACTGTTACAAAATGGTTAAAAGTATTAAAGTGTTATAGTGTTATATTTTACAAAAATAATACTTTTATTAAACAAGAGAATTCATTTCAACATCTCAATTCTTATTATATTTGGATTTTAATAAGGATGGTTACTCTAAATATAAACGGATTTCTTCAAAATTAGTTCTATTGCTTGAATCTTAATTTATTTAGATATTATTTGAAATGGAAATAACTTTCTTGAATTGAAGTGCAATTATTTCAAGATAATTGTCCAATGCTCTATTAAGAGATTTAAATAATTGACAGATCATATCTTATATAGTTTAGGGTGGAATGAAAAGATTTAGAATTAAATTAATAGATATTTGTAATTTTATTAAATTATAAATAAAGATTTAATGAATGTCTTTATAACTATTTTGGCTAGATATATGGTATCGTGACCACAGGTACAGAGTGGCATTTTATCATATGGTATATTAGGATCTCTCAAAAAAGGGAAACAATTTTATAACAGAAAAAGTTATAATATTAAATAAAAAGTAATAGACAAAAAAAAATTAAAAGTTTATAGCTTTTAGACCATATTATTCAAATCAATTACAATATACTTTCTATTCAAAAAATGGCAAATATATACCAATTCTTCATGAAACTAATAATGAGGCTGAAAATGAACATAGCAATGAACATATTGACAAGAACAACAACAAAGTTTCAGCCATAGTTTATATGGATGATATGCAATGGATAACTGATTCGAGACAAATTCTTGAAAATATTTTAGAAATTGCTGATAGTTTCTATAATTTGAATGATATCAAAATCAACAAAAGCAAATCTGAACTTCTTTGGTCACATCAAGAAGCTTCTAATCCACCAATTTCATTAAAATTTGGTTTTGAAGAGATTGTGATAACTCCAGCTAAAAAATCTGAATAATTATGCTTTATAAAATATTCATAAAATATAAAAGAAAAGAAAAACAAAAACCAAAGGTTTTATAATATATCGATCTTCTTTTCAAATTACAATATCATTTTTCTGATTTCCTTTTTTTTTGTTTATAATATTTGGTTATCTAATTTTCTTTGGATAAATAAATTTGATCTTATAGTCTAATTATTCTAGAATTTTGTAAAAAAATCATATCATCTTTATAAAAGATAGAAGGGTTTATTTGAATGTAAATGTGGAAACTCTACAAAGAAAAAGTAGAGCATACCTCAAAGGTTTAAGAAGTTATAAAAAAAAAGAAATACTTACAATCTAAAAGGAAGCAGGGTAAAGATTCTTTACAATTTCTAATTAAAACACTATAAAGAAAAACATAAGTTTTCCATGGATAATTATTTCTTACTTTGTTATTGATACACAAAAATTCTCCAGTTAATTTTAGTCAAAGTCAATATCAAAGTTAATATCAATGTCAATATCAATGTCAATGTCAATAAGAGTAACTTTTTGCAATAACTCTTACTGTGCCATTGAGAGTACGCTTAATAATTATATTTTTCTGTTATGTAAAAATTATTTGATTTCCTAAAAAAAAATTTTTATTCTTAAAAATATCTAAAATTTAATTAGTAATACAGCTACACTTAATCAATCTCATTTAGCACATCTTGTGTATTTAATTACCAATTATATAAACTACAATACCTGATTCACATTTATAGTGATTAGGGTCTCTGAAGCATATAAATTCAGCACCAAAGAACTGATACAATACGAACAGGTGAGTCCCTTTGTTATTGTTTAATATTTATTTTTTTTCTTTGCTTAATACTTATTATATTTGTTTACTCATTTAGTTAGTATCTGAAGAAGAAGATTATAAATACTTTGCAAATGTTTATTTAAAAAATATTCACATCATTTTTTTCTCCAAAATTTATTTATTTTTATCATCAGTTAAAAAAATGTCTTTTACTTTATCAATAATTGTGCTTATCATATGCTTACATGGTATTTGGTGATTGTGTATATAGAGAAAAAATTAATAATGAAAATCTTGTTATTACTTTCAAACAATTTACAATCCATAATATCAATATAATGAAGCATTCAAGAGAGAAACAGTTTTCTTTGCAGAAAATTTACTTTTAATAATAACAAACTGATGGCAAGCATTTTTCTATATATATTTTATATAATAAAATTACTCATTTTTTTCATATTAGTTTATAGTAGAAATAGCATGTATGTTAGAGTTCAGTTAGTACTTAATAAAAATGTTTGAAGTAGGATTTTATAACTATTCTATCTACCAAACCATTTGTCATATCATTATGTTCACTAATGAAGCATTAATAACAACTGATAATATGTATTTATTAAAACCAAATCCCTAATCTATTTACCTTTTCATTCAGTTGCACATTATATTAATTTCAAAATCAGATACTTAAAAAAGTCTAAGTGGCTAAATTATCTTGCAGAAAAGTGGAATAAATTCACCAATTTTTTTGTTACCAGTTTTCTTGAACCATTTATAAAGCAGATAAAGAAACAACACACATTCAAATAGATGCAAATTAATTACAATATTTGATTTTATAATTCTAATGCAAATACAAATAATAAATTAACTTCATCATCAACATCAATCCCAAACACATTTTCGCTAAGAAGAAACAATCAATTTCAGATTCACCAACAAAATCTGTTATTTTAAGATCAATTTTTGATTTACCAATTAGATTTACCAACTACAAAATCTGTCAGGTTCAATTACAATGGAAGATACTGAAGAAATAGTAAATACTGAAAATACAAATGCAATGATTATTGATGATGATATAATCAAATCTACTAAAGTTAACAAACTCAAGAAACATCAGCTATCAGACTTATGTAATATAGAGGATGTTGGTAACTTAAATCTCTTAATGTTAGACCAAAAAAAAAAGGATACTATGAAGGAAATGGAAAAAAATAAAAATTTTTTTGTGTGATATTCTTCACAATATTTTACAGAAATTTAATACAAATTACTTTAGTATTTATGATGAGGCAACTCTCCTCAGGGTTTATCTAACGTTTTTATCTTTTATCAAGTGGCACTTTTATGTATTATAATAACAGATGTACAGTACAGTACGTGTAGATAGTTCTCGCTAGTATTAAAAATAAAAAATAAAAATAAAAATAAACTTTAGTATTTATGAATAATTCAAATTTTGTTAAATATATCTGGATTATTAGAACATGTAATACATTTAATTTAGGTTTGTAAAATATAACTTCTTTTAAATAGTTAAATTTTTATAAAAATCTTAATTTAAGCCAATTCCACAGATTGATGAATATGATACTTTTATTATCATATATAAATACATTAATTTTGAATTTTAATTAATTACCTTTGCTAATCCAGAATACATTTGACATTTCATTGTAAAATATTCTGTTATAATAATTTGGACTTCTTACATTATGATGATCAAAATTGTTATTTAATATGTGAGATACATTTTCATATTTGCTTTTTAAAGTGGTCCATAAGACCATTTTATAACCAGTTCAGTCTGGTTCTGGCTGAAAGATCAGACTTTTTGGGGCCAGATTGGACCAGACCGGACTGATCCAACCCTAATAATGGTAAAATCAATCATTTATATGTAAAGTCAAAAACAGCATTTTAAAATTTCTTCCAAACATAAATAAACTTGCAGAGTAGCTGAAATCACATTTATGGTAAAAATTTAAAAGTTTTATGCCAAAGAAAAAAATTGTTATGTATTTTTTTTTTTGAAAAAATGCTGTACACAAACCTAGTACACATTTAAGGGTGCTGGTTGGTTAGCTAATGATTGGAGATCAGTAAATAATTACAATACAAAGCTTATTATTTGCAAAAAATCAGACAGATATTGTATTAAATTTACTATTAAATATAGAATACTTATTTGCAAGTTGCTTCCTGGTTAAATAAAAAGAAATACACCTCAATTTTATGATGCAAAAACTTGTCTTTTCTGAATTTTTATTACTTTATTAATAGCAAAAAGTAGATAAATAAATTTCAAAATAAACTTAGGTATCAAACCTACTATGCTAAAACATATTTGGGATTTGGCATATGCCAAAATATAGGTTCGGAAATCTGACAAAATCCCAAACCATCACCAGAATCCTAAATTGATGCTGAAATCCCAAACTGATGCCAGAATTCCAAACCATTGCCAAAATCCAAAAATCCTAAGTTTCAGTCATTTTTATAATTGCTCCAATATGGAAATGACCAAAACTTAGGATTTTTGGATTTCAGCATCAGTTTGGGATTTGGGATTTCAGCAACTTGTATATGCCAAAAGGTATTTGGAATTTGGCATAGCCAAAACGTTTCAGCACCCAAGTTTACTTCAAAATATATTACAATAAACTGATAATAACAATACTAAACTGACACACTTCAGATTATGATGATGCATGATACAAATTATTATTATTACAACCAATTAACTTTATATAATACTTTTCATTTTATATATCAATTTAAATTATTAAAAAAATGTATGCTAGACAATTAAAATGTTAAAGATTATCTGCAAGTTTCAAGACTTTGTAGTACTAGTTGTAGAAGAAGGGTGATTCCTCAGTTAATAATATATACCAAATTTGTATTTCCCTCATTCGAAGGTTCTTATCTTGAATAAGCATAATCCCAAAATTGAGAGAAATCTATTGACTTGAATACTGTATCTGGATTTTTATCAAATAATTAAAATATTTTTGGAGTTTCAAAAAAGAATTGTTTCAAAACTTGTTTGATATATTAAATTAAAATTTAATTCTATACAGTTTGCTTCATTTTTAATAATAAAAGATTGTAGGTGGATTATTAATTTCTGAAGATTAAGTTCATTAGCTGCAATTAAGATTTTAATAATATCTGAAATATCATAAGATTACTTGAAATTTTTGGGTGCAATATTTGATAATTCAATATATACAAAAGTCCCATCATTTCTCTTTTTATAAGTATCATTAATAGTCGTAATATTTACAATCATCTAAAACCTCGCGTGGATTTTTTGTTAGTTTTAGTTTTGGCAAAATTTTAAACGGATCGGGCCCCACTTATAGAAAATCATTCATAAGCAAATACCCAAAAGCTGCTAATAATTTTCTCAAATTCACAACCAGATAATGTTCTTAAGTTGGAAACAATTGAAATCCAGCCGAAACCAAAGAAAATCTCAAGGAATCATTATTCTTCAACTTTCATCATATATTTACGGATCATGGCACAAAAATAACAAAGCCCACACCAACTCATCATCACAATTATCACTATTCAATCCTCCATATAAAAATAAAAGAAGTATTGGGTTAGAGTCACTAACACTCCTAATCTTATTTATGGAAAATTTGCAAGAAGGACAACATTAAAGGAATATGTACTATAGAACATTATGTTTCCCATCACGAATATGACAACAAAAGAATTTCCATAATTACCCTCAAAAAATGCATTGGCTTTTGTGATTCCAACATCTGGCACTCTTCACATTCATACACTAATCATAACTTTTTTTGCAACTTCCAATTGCTTGTAATGTTCAGTCTAATAAATAAACATAAAGGTAATATTAACATTAAGAATCATATAAAATTAATCAATAGGTTTAAATATAATTCATTTTAGTTAATTTTTATATATTAGCCGATTCTCAGATTAAAAAAGTCAAATGTTGCAAAATCAACTCCTGCAAAATGTACACACACAAGTTCTAGTAAAAAGAAAGCCAAGAAAACAATTACAATTTCTGATTCAGACGATTGTGATAATGAGAAAACACTTACAAATTTAAATTTCGATGAACTTGAACATGAAAAGTTCATGTAATGGAATTATCTAATCTTGAGAAAGCACAATTAAATTCAAATTAGCAATCACTTACAGTTGTCAAATATATACTAAATGATATTTTAATGGCATATAAAAATAAATTTGTTTCTGGTTTAAACCTGTAAGATCATAATTTGACTTATAGTTTTATTTTATTTATTCATAATTGATGAATATAAATAAATATTACAATGCATACTTTAAATGTTATATACATACAACGAAGTATAGTAAATTTACTCAAGATTTTTTGCACCATATAATACTCAATTGGTTAATCTACCGCAAAACTTCAGAAGTTACATATGGCACATAAACAGTTTTATTGCATTCTTCTGAATTTTCAATTGCTGATTTATATAATCCTAAATAAGATATATTACCGCTATGAAAATCCTGATGAATTAATCCCTCTTCATGAATATCACTGACTTCTGCAATAAAATAAAGAATTTCAAATTTCCTCAACTAGATAAATAAATTGATTTTATCTTAAACTACCATTTTTTAAATCATTATAAAATCATTTGTCTAATTATGATCATAAGAAAGTCATTTTTTTTTTATAACAAATAAAAATTTTTTCAATGGATAATTGCCAAAACTTATTAATTATTAATTAAATGTATTTTCATGAATCATTTTAGAATGAATATTATTGGGTAAATGAAGTGTTTTATTAATGAAGAAATCCTTAGAGTATATTTGAAAAATTCTAATTTCTAGTCCGTTAATTTAAATAAACAACCAATCTTTAAATTTATCACTTTCATAATATACGTGTTTCTTGCCATATAACTAATCTCAATTTCATTATACTATGTATAAAAATATAAAAACGTTTCTATTATTGATTTATAAATGAAATAGTACAACTATAATTTTAACTGTTTTTGCTAATCCAGTAGTTTGATCTGATTATTTATAAATGTAAAATTAAAATAAAATTCAGTTCACTAATTCCAACAATTTTAAAATAATTTAAAATTACTTCAAGAATTAAGTTTAGTAAAATCAATTTTTATGGATTCTAATAAAATAAAAGATTAATAAAAATTATATTATTTTTAAAACAAATAATAAGAAATAGTTTAACCACCTGAATATTCTAGTACTTTGTTATCTGTATTTTTTGGTTTTGGTAAATTATTAAAATTCAATAGTCTACTTGTATAAATAGCTTGAGGATGTGTAGTATAAACAAGTTCAGAATTAACTAATGATTTTGTAAAAGATGGTTGTCTTTTATTAATTTCGCCTACTTCTTTAATTTGTTTACAAATTTCACTATCAGTTTATTATCACGGACATATATAAACCATTGATCAAATCTTTCAGATAAATATTCCGCAGTTGGTCTTTTTGATGGATCTGCATCTACACATCGTTTAAATAAATCATCTATTAATTGAGGAACTTTAATGTTAAATCTTGGTCTAAGTCCCTGACAGATTTTTATAGCTAAAAACTCTTCATGAGCCATATCATAATAAGGAGGTAATCCATTAAATACTTTATATAAAATAATACCAAAACTATAAACATCACTTTCTTGTGTATATTTTTTCGTCTTAAAACTTCAGGAGCTACATATGGCATTACTCCATATAATTTTTCTGAATTTTCATTTGCTGGTTTACATAACCCTAAATTAGTGATCTTACAATAATCATAATTATCTAATATATTACCACTATGAAAATCTTGATGAGTTAGTCCCTTTTTATGAATATCGCCAAGACCATACGCAATATCTTTTAAAATATAAAGTTTATTATACCAGCTCAAACGATTAAAATTTCTATTTAATATTTGTCTCAAATTATTTTTTGCATACTCCATTACCATCATAAAATCACTTGTTTTAGGATCTTTAGTAATGTCATACAATTTAATCATATTTCGTGAATTATTCATTTTCAAGTCTAAATAATAATAAAAATATTGAATAAAATTATACAGTAAAATTTTACCTCATTTAAAAATTCAAATGTTATATCTTTGAATTATTTAAACATTTTAAAACAACATCATTACTAAATTTATTTCTAACCCATTGATTAATTTCATAATTCCAATGTAATATCAATCCATCTTTCCAAAATGCTTTATATATTGTTCCAAAACCCCCTTTATTAATATATTTAATATTATAAAATTTATCATATTCAATCCATTCTAAAATTTCCAAATGATTTTTAGCATTAAGCTGAGATTCTTGAATTAATTTATCAACATCAGAATTTTCACTTGTCCAATTTTTGAAATTTTGTTGAAAATGTTTAACGTTACCAAGAATAATCAGTCTTAGGTTGTTTACATCCTTTACATAAACCATATTCATTATAACATTCTTTTAATTTTTTATTTAATATTAGTTTATCGATTAATAAATTTTGTTCTTTAGTTAAATTCTGATGATTGAAATCTTTTATTTGTTCAAATACATGAGATATTTTTGTTCTATAATGTTAAAAAGGTTAGGATATTTGACAGGGGTGTTCGATAATATAATGATTATAAAATTTTTTTAAGTATCAAATATTTTTTAAAAAAAAATGTGAATTTGATAAAAAATATTCTGTATATACCGAAGGAGAATTTTTATTTTCCTCTGGCAAAGTCTATGTACAACAGTACAACATTGTGTAATTTTCAAAATCAGAAAGATTTACATATTAGTTATATACTGTGTTTATACGAGGCTTTGAATTTAACAATGATTACTCTATATAAAGCCAAGAAACCTACGCCTAGGCGGGGGACTTAGCTAAAGTTTTAATCTAGTATACGTCTACGATTTCTTAATTGTGTTTACTCTATAGCTAGTTCTTCGTCTGAAATAAAAATAAAAATAAAAATATGATTAAAATTTTTTAAAAAAAGATACTCTAATTAATTATATTTTTAAAGTTTTATTTTGCAATTTATGAAATTTGTTCATTTATACATGATGCAAGTGAGCTTTTTCTATTTACTATTACAAACAACAAATATTATTATAAATATTTGTTCTAATGAATAAAATTAAAACTTATTACAGAACATATCTAATTGATGGCATAATCTTCTTTGAAAAACTTTATCACATCCTACGCAGTTTCATGATCCAACGAACAATCCAATAATTGAGATAATGTAGCAGTGGCTATATTGTATATGGTATGAAGTCTTTCTTGGAGTACATAGCAATCTAAGAAGCATAAATAAACTAGAAATAAATAATAGTAACAAAGTAATTAATTTATCTCGATCGTCGTACCATGTAAACGAAGATTTCTTGATCCTGTTGATAGTTGTGTGACGAGATAAACCCATTTATTTGCAGAAGTCAAATTTGTAGGATTATTAATATGATTTTTATGTTCCTTCAGAATTTATTTATCAAATTGAATTTAATGAAAATATATACGAAACATAAAATTATTAATTGTAAATAGTAAATACCTCGTTTAATTTTTGAGCAATTTGTGGCTGATTATCAGGAAATAACCCGGTAGCAACAATATCAATTAAAGTTACGGCTTCCTGTGGATCATGAAAAGGAAGTATATTGACGGAAATACATTCCTGTAATAATCTTTTTAAAAGAATTTGTAATTAAAATAAATTTTGGAAGCAATTTAACAATATACACACGTTACTGTATACCTAGTTTGAATCTCATACACAACATTTGCATATTTGAAGAATCAAGATACAACAACAATATAACTTTAACGTGTCGTTTGTTTGATTTTTCAATTCTAATAATAAATAAATAACTAAAAAAGCTTTGTTATTAAGAAAGTTTTAAATAGAATACCTATCCATCAAATCTACGATAATTTTATTTTTTTCATCCTCGGATTTTAAATGATCCCATTGTTCCTGAGAAAAACACACGAATGTAATATTTGGTTTTGGAAAAGTGATGTCCTTTGGATTAAGAAATAAATTAGCCAACAAAATAGTTTGTTTTAATAGAGTATTACAATATAACAATTAGATGCTCCAGGAGTTCCTGGTGTAGCTTCAATAACTATAATTAAAGAGTTTAAAATTATTTAAAATATAATTAAAGTCGTTAAAATTGATTATAACGTACATCTAACGCGCCAATTTGTATTTTTCATCTCTTCGAAAACTTTTTGCCAATTCCCAGTAAGTTTTTTATTAAAAAGAACGGCGGGTTGCATTCTTAACTAAATACTTTTTGTGAGTAAAAATAATCAATCGTATAATGGTGAAGAAAAGATAAAATTCGCGTCAGTCTTATAGTAACGACGCTTACAGACTTTAGACTTTGATCAATATAGTAAGTATATTTGAAGTTTATTCATTATCATATTACTATGATATTCGAAACAATTTTTTTACTAAATACTTAGATTAAATGTACAGTATTTTCCTGAAAAGGAATTATAGATAATAATATATTAAAATTAAAAATAATAAGAATATAAAAATAAGTCAAAATTAATAATTATACTAATTATACTAAGCATGATGAGTCGCATCATGTAAACTTTTATATATGTGATTTTATTACGTGATTTTTTCATTTGTTCACATGCAAAATTTCTATAATTAGTAATAATATATGGTTTATTATGTAATTATATAATCATAATTTTGAAATAATTTATAATCACTATTAAATTTTTACTATTGATTACTAACTAATTTAAATAACGCGTAAAATGTGATCATATGTATGTACATATGACAAATAAATTATAATGACATAACGATAGGGCGTTAAAGGCGTTAAAGTAAATCTATTTTTAGTAACTTGTCAAAATATCAAATTTTATAAGAAATCATGAGTCATAATTTATACTATGTTTATAATAGATATAAAAGGAGAGCTTTTTTTTCAAAATTTATTTTTTTCTTTAAAAAAAAATTAATGAAATTCTATTAAAATATATTACATCTATAATCCTTTAACAATCTCTTAAACTTTGATTATATTTATTATTTTCACCTCGATAACAGAATCAATAAGCTAATGCTTCTACCATAAGATATAGGTATAAAATAACTTTTTATGACTTTACAAATACAAATTTTATTGCCAAGGCTGATCAAAACTTAACTTATACTGAAAATTTAGCATTTAACAAGAATACTAATTGGTTTATACATTATGGATTATTATTTAAATTCACATGGGTTAATATTTCTATTATTATAGGTTAATGGATACTATAGTGTAAAGTACTTCTTATTCCGGATCTTCTATTTTTTAGTCCATTCACTTCAGCTCTATCAAGGTAAATGTTATATTTACTTATCTTTAAATATATGAAATAATAATTTCATTGTTATTTATTTACTAACATTTATTATTATTATTATTATAGGGTGTGAGAAGTTTGTAATGAGGCCATGCTGCTCATATTATAAACAGAACGGTCTTATTACAAACTCCTCACATAGACAAGATTTATCTCTTTCTAAACATATTTTGAGCTTTATTTTTTTTTAAATTCCTTCATGATTCTTTTTACACTTTATTTTTCTTTCTTTCTTAATTT